>PVJC01026850.1:0-23689 GCA_004026665.1 Murina feae
CACACACACACACACACACACACACAAAAGGCGCCTGGCAGACTGGGGCCATCATAGGACATCCACTGAGGGGTCCCAGACTGTGAGAGGGCACAGGTCGGGCTGAGGGACTTTCTCCACCCCGAGTGCACAAATTTTTGTGCACCGGGCCCCTAGTTTAATTATAATGTGCCTTGACATTGGTCTTTTGGGTTTCATTTTGTTTGGGACTCTGCGAGCTTCTTGTATTTGTGTGAGGTTTTTCTTCCCTATATCAGGGAAATTTTCTGTCATTATTTCTTCAAACAAGCTTTCTATTCCTTGCTCAGTTTCCTCTCCTTTGGCCGCCCTATTCTGCACATGTTGTTTCGTTTTGTGTTGTCCCAAAGTTCTCTTAGGCTCTCCTCCTGCTTTTTAATTTTTTTTTCTAGAAGCTTCTCTACTTGGGTATTTTTTCCTACCTTGTCTTTTAGCTCACTATGCAGTCCTCTGCTTCTTCTAGTCTACTGTTGATGCTTTCTATTGAGTTCTTTATAGCAGTGATGTCATTTTTCATTTCTTCTTGGTTATTTTTCAGTTCCTCTTGGTTCTTACACATATTATTGAATTTGTCTTCCATTCTTTTCATCCACCTTATGACCGTTTCTCTGAATTCTTTCTCTGACAGGTTGCTTGCCTCCATTTCATTTACTTCCTTTTCAGGTGATGCCTGTTTTCTTTCATATGTGGGCTGTTTCTTTGTCTCCCCATGATCTCTCTTCTCTGGGTGTCTGGCTATGTAGTTCTCTCGATCCTGAGTTGATTTAAAGGCACAAAATACAGCACAACAAGGTACAATGCACAAAGTACTGATGTATTCACGATACTAATAACCCCAAATAAAGGTGACCACTAGAGAAAAGAGAATTAGGGGATAAGAAAGAAGAGAAAAAGAAAAAGGAGAAAAGGAAAAAAAAGGGAGTGCAAAAAGGAAATTGGGAAAAGGAAAAAAAGAAAAAAAAAGTAAGACAGAAAAGAAAGAATGAAATAGAAGAGGGGAAGAAACTATGTGGGAGAAAACTCCAATAGAACAGCCACTAATTTCAACAAATTCTAGCAACAGACACCTAGAGATGAATGCAAATAGAAACAACTAATATCAAGTGAGGTGAAGGAAAACAGAGGCAAAAAATAACCAAAAAAACAACAAAAAATAAAAAAGGAAAAGTGAAACAATCTCACAAGCATAAAAAAAAAACAAGTATAATCAACAATCAAGCAAACAACAGTAAAACAACAGAGAAAAAAATTTTTGATATTGAAGAAAGAGTGAGGTGTGTATGGACTTAGAGCAGGGGATTGGAAATTAGATATATAAGTAGGGTGAAATTTTAATGGGGGTAAAAAGAGGGAGTAGGGAAAATCTAAAGCAGGAATAGGGTAAGAGAAACAGGACAGCAAAAGGAGAAAAGTGAGGAAGAGAGTGTTGGCATAAAGGTAAAGTTGAGATAGAGTAAAATGATGCTAAAGGAAAAATGAAAATAGAATGTAGAACACTAAACCCAAAATAAAATAAAGAGAAAATAAAATGACACTTAAAAAAAGGTAAAATAGTAGTAGTAATAATATTGATTAAAAATAAAAATTTAATAATTAAAAAGGTAAAATCAAGTGAGGAAAAAAGGAAAGAAAATTAGTTTCTTAAGTAAAAGGTAAAAAAAATAAAAATGTGCAGTAGTGTGGGTCATTCACTTCCTCTACTCTTCTGCTTGGCATGCCTTTGTCCTGTCAGGTATTCAGGAGAGTATTGAAGTTCCCTGTGATACACTGCTCCTCCGTGTTGTAAACCAAAGTCCTGATTTTAAAGCAGGCCGTATTTGTTTCCCAGACTGCCTTTATTTGTGTTTACAGAAGAGTCAGTTTGTGGTTCAGCCTCTGGGTGGCAGTGTTTCTGGATTGACCTCTGGGGCTATAAGTCCTCTCTAGCCAGCATTTAGGCTTTGTTTTCCCTATCTCACTTAATACTGGTTTGGGAGAATGGACTGCCCCAGAACTGGTTTCTTGGTCTGTTACTCCCTGCTCTGTTTCCCAGGTTCCACAAAAACGACTTTTCCATGCAGTCTCTGTGAGTGTCCCCAATTGGGCGATCCTATGTATTGGGTTTAATAATCAAGAGCAAGGATTTAACAAGAGAAAAAAGGAGTCTGAGTAACTGTGCGAGCTCACAACTCCACGGTCCAACTCTTTGCGCAATTCTCCCAACATCTCTCCCCTGGCACTAAGTAGCCAGCACACTGGCAAAATCTGAGGCTGCCTTTTCATACCCAATCCAGTTATGGGTTGATTTTTTTTCAGAGTGTCCTTTTGCCAGCAGCCCTTTGGGTCCCCTTCCCACTCTCGGATCATGCTGGTCCCAACAGCCTTGGACTTTGTGGGGCACAGACTTCCCTGCCTCCCCCCCCCCTCCCCCCCGCCCCCGCGTGCGTTCCTTTTTCCCACCTGGATTACAAACTGTACCTTTATCTAGGTGAAATCCGACCTTTCCATGAGGAAGAGCAGGGCTCGTCTGAGTCCACGTATTCATGAGATCCGGTGTTCCTGGATTCGTAGCTGGTCCCTGGGTGCCACAGTTGCAGGGTCCCTGGATGTATACGCTTCTGATAACAGCCACTCTCCCCTTCAAGATGGCATGGTCTCTATGGCAGCGCCAGCTGCTCCGGACGAGATTTCAGCAGCAGTGGAGGCTTCCTGGTTAGGGGAGCCCCATCCAGCAGTCCCCAACAATCCCCCGGCTGCGAACTGTCTCCCAGCTGAATCTTCTCGTTTCAGCTGCTCACCTATCTGCTCTGGGAGAAGGCACATCTGTACGGCTGCCATTTTCTTCTCCTCCTCTTGTCCATAATCCATTTAAATGAAGCTTAACTCGCAAGGATGTGGAGGAAAAGAAACCCTCATGCACTGCTGGTGGGAATGCAGACTGGTGCAGCTACTGTGGAGAACAGTATGGAGTTTCCTCAGAAAACTAAAAATGGAACTCCCATTTGACCCAGTAATCCCACTTCTAGGAATATATCCCAAGAAACTAGAAACACTAATCATAAAGGATATATGCACCCCTATGTTCATAACAGCAGAATTTACCATAGCTAAGATTTGGAAACAGCCTAAGTGCCCATCAGTAGATGAGTGGATTAGAAATCTGTGGTACATCTACACAATGGAATACTACACTGCTGTAAAAAAGGACCTCCTACCATTTGCAACAGCATGGATGGACCTGGAGAGCATCATGCTAAGTGAAATAAGACAGTTGGAGAAAGATAAATATGACATGATCTCACTCATTTGTGGAATATAATGAACAACATAACCTGATGAACAAAAACAGATCCAGAGACAGAGAAGCATCGACCAGACAGACAGTCAAACCTCAGAGGGAAGGCAGGGGAGGGTGGGGAAAGGGGAAGAGATCAACCAAAAGACTTGTATGCATGCATATAAGCATAACCAATGGACACAGACACTAGAGGGGTGAGGGGCATGAGTGGGGGCGGGCCATGAGGGGATAAGGACACATATGTACCTTAATCCAGCAGTTCTCAACCTGTGGGTGACGACCCCTTTGGGGGTCGAATGACCCTTTTACAGTGGTCGCCTAAGACCATCCTGCATATCAGATATTTACATTATGATTCATAACAGTAGCAACATTACAGTTATGAAGTAGCAACAAAAATAATTTTTTGGTTGGGTCACAACATGAGGAACTGTATTTAAATGGCCATAAGGTTGAGAACCACTGCCTTAATAAAGAAAAAAATTATAAAAAAAGATGAACAAGTAGTTCTTAGATGTCTACATGGATCATGCCATCTCTATAAAAATAATGAAAAATAGAGGTCAACAAAGAAAATACTGATTTCTATTATCACTATAAAGTATTGTCAGGTGCTTGCAAGTACATTTAGGTGTTCACAGCAGAGAACCTACCAGGACAATAATAAAAATAAAAAATAAATAAATAAAAATAAAATAAACATATTTAGCTTTTATTAAGTTAGTATAATTCCTATGATGGTTAGTACATCTTAGTCACAACTGAGACTCCTTTTTCTTTAAGTTTTTATAATCAATATATGGAAGGCATGCAATAATAAGTTCTTCTTCTGTACATCCTCTAAGACAACACTTTTCTGAAAATCCTCTGCGTACCCTTTGGGGATGACTCCCCCAAAACAATTTCCTTAAGGTTTTAATTTTGTTTGTATTTTGCTTCTGAAATTCTACAATCTCATGAACATATGAACTGATATCTTGTGATGAGGCAAGTTCTCTTGTCTTATTAGGCAGCAAGTTGGCCTTGTTATACTGATACTCAGGTGGTGACTGTATCTCCAAATTGTTTATTGCTTCTTTCTGAGAGGCAGTAGAAGAGACTGTTGAGAGATGAGAAAAATTCTACTTTATTAAAATCATCCTCTAGCTGTAAATTTAATCATAATACTGGGATACTAAAGTCAGTAAATTATTTAAAAAAAACACACAAGTAATCACATTTTAAACAATAAAATGTTTATTCAGAAGTAATATATATTTTTAAATAAAATACTTGTAGGCAGTGTTTTCCTATAAAAAGGCTTAGAAATCTTTGTACATTTTTATGCACAAAACATTTTTGAGATATTCACATGCCATAAAATTCAGCATTTTAAAGTATACATTCAATGATATTTTTAGTGTATTCACAAGATTGTACAACCATCACCACTATGTAATTGCAGAACATTTCTATCACCCCAAAAGAAATCCCATACCTATCAGTGGTCTCTCCCATTTCCCACATCCTTCAGTCCCTGGAAACTAATCTTTCTCTATGGATTTTCTGTTAGGAAAATGAAATCATACCACATATGGCCTTTTGTGTCAGGTTTCTTTCACTTAGCATGTTTTCAAAGTCCATCCTTGTATGTATATGTACATACTGTATAATTTACTTATGTTTATTATCTATTTTCACTATTCTGCTAGCTTCATGAGGACAGGAGCCTTTCCTTCTTTCTGAGTGAAACTTTATATACCTTCTAGTGGCCCAGTGCATGATTCATGGACATTGAACGGAAATTAATTAGAAGAAATATTTTAATATCACTATTCACCCTTTCTCTATAATAGAAGTGTCAAAACCAAGTTCACAGTCGACAATGACAGATCAAAACACATGTGTGTGATTGGCACCAGCGAGAGCTTTATATATATCACGCATGTGCAAGTTAACTTAGCCTTTTATAGATACAGAATATAATTGCTTAATGAGACCTGCTTTCTGATTTAACTAAATTTTTTCCAGCCCAGTGAAGCACCCCAACTTCTCTTTCAGGTAATTGTCAGCAACACAGCAGTAAATATCAACACAAAGCCGATTATTGTAGATCATGAAGGGAGAACAAAGGATAAAATATTTAACTGCAGCAGTGTTTGACTATATTCTGTGCAGTGAGAAAACCTGAAGTCATTTTCAAGTTCCACCATTTCTTATTTCTTTTCAGTCAGGTCAAGTTTCTAAACTTTCTAAATCTCCGTTTTTCCGGCTAATAAAAAGAAAATAGGATTCCACTAAGTCTCCTATCTACCCACTCCAGGACTTCTGTGAGGATCAAATGAGATGAGGCATGGGAAAATTATTCACAGACATTTGGTTAAAATGTAAATGTTTCCACCCAACTATAAAGCAAGTCATGTTCCTGGGCTGAGGAAACTCCAAGGAGGCTAATTGCTAGGGAGATGAAGCCAGGCATTGCTACATGATGTCATTACCCAGCACCCACAGCTACTGTTTCTGGGCTGGCCATGTGGTCTCGGCCCATTGGCTGTGATTTGGTGGGCTGTTGCTCTGCGGTGGTGGTGGGGTCTGTGTCCCACTTGGGGGAAGTTGAGTGTTGCTTTGTCAGCCAGGTCTGTGCTGCCATTTCTCTGTAAATGGCAAGTGTGTGTCACAACAGCTCCTGCATTGAGCATCTGCCCCCTGGTGGTCAGTTCATGTCATAGTGACCCGTTGGACAGAGAGGACACTTAGCATATTAGCTTTATATATATACACACACACACACACACACACATACATATACATATACACACACACCTACTAGGGGCCCGGTGCATAAAAATTTGTGCACTCGGGAGGTCCCTCAGCCCGGCTTGTGCCCTCTCGCAGTCTGGGCCCCCTCAGGGATGTCCACCTGCTGGCATGCCTGGCCAGCCTGGGTGAGGGGCTAATGGCCACAGTCTCTTCAGGGTTCAGGTCCCTACTGGGGTACCTGGCCAGCCTGGGTGAGTGACTGATGGCTGTCTGCAGGCTGGCCAAGCCCCCCAATGGGGACCCTCACCCCATTGGGGTGTGGCCAGCATGGGTGATGGGCTGAGGGCTGTTTTCAGGCTTTCAGGCTGCCCACAGCTCCCATTGACCCAATGTCCCAGCAAGGCTGGCTGGAAGCAGGTTTCTGGGGTTTGTTAATTTTCTATAATTGATACACTGTTCCTTTAAGCTGAGCCTAGGCAGGTAACGAAGCCTTCTTTTGGCTTCAGCTCTGTGGCTTCTATAATTGAGACAATGTTGCAAATATGTTGTTGCCTGGAGCCGGGAGAAACCCAGTGGCCAGCAAACAGTTTTACTCCTGCTGCAACAGAAGCTGTCTGTTTACTCAGATCCGTGAGTGCCGGCCTCCATCTTGGCTGGGTTAATTTGCATATAGGCGCTCTGATTGGCTGGTGGGCGTGGC
Organism: Murina feae; assembly: GCA_004026665.1. Lineage (NCBI taxonomy): Eukaryota > Metazoa > Chordata > Mammalia > Chiroptera > Vespertilionidae > Murina > Murina feae. Next base: position 6,735 of record PVJC01026850.1, read on the forward strand.
TTAGGCATCCTAAAGAAACGGTCAATTTCAATATTATGCTTTTATTAGATAAGATATATATAGATAGATAATATAGATTTTTAAGAAAAATATCTAGCCTATAAGAGGTACTCAAATGTTGAATTAATATAGAGAGGAAGCCTGCATGGCCCATTTTTGATAATGATATCTAACAAGCAAACAAAAATGAAGAATACATGAATAAATATCAAGATAGCGGAATATGGTCAATACTAGAGGCCTGGTGCATGAAATTTGTGCACTCGTAGGATCCCTAGGCCTGGCTGGCAATCAGGGCCGACTGAAGCCTTCTGGCTGCTGGCCAGGGCCTTCCTTTGTTCTGTGCTGCCCACTTGTGGTCAGCGCACATTATAGCAAGAGATCGAATTCCTGGTCTCAAGGGGACACTTTGCATATTAGCCTTTTTATATATATACTAGTGGCCCGTTACAGGAAGATTCCTGCAAGAATAGGGCTTCCTGAGCCAAAGTGAAGCAAAGAAAGGAGCGAAGCCCACCTCATCTCCCATCTCTGCTGCCTCGGCTCCCTCCCTTCTCTGCCGCCTCGGCTCCCTCTGTCTCTGCCGTCTTGGCTCCCTCCCATCTCTGCTGCCTTAGCTCCCTCCTGTCTCTGCTGCCTCGGCTCCCTCCCTCCCTTCTGCACCGTCTCCACTGCCTCAGCTCCATTCCCTTCTCCACCGCTTGGCTCCCTTCTGCAGCACTTGGCTTTCTTCTATGCTGTCTTTAGTCTTTGCTCACCTGTGTATGCAAATTAACCACCATCTTTGATGGGTTAAATTGCATATAGTCGCTCTGATTAGCTGGTAGGTGTGGCTTAGGTGTAATGGAGTGAGGGTTAATTTGCATATTACTCTTTTATTAGATTAGCTATATATATATAGATAACTGGAACATGTGTTATGGATTATGAAAAGCTGGTGATGAAACATTAATGGTTTCTCCTACACTAAGAGCTGGGAGGCACAATATACTCAGCCAGAATTTAGAAACATCATGAAGCCACATTTTGGGGTAGGTCTTAGAGACATAGCCCATACATGCAGGATCCACTAACAAAAATTACACAATATCAGATTCAAGTTATTTATGAGTAGCTTTGAAATAAAATTATTTTTAAATATCAGTGTACCAAACTATCTTTTCCAGTGTTGGAGAGAAATAGATCATCAGAAGATTAAAATGCTAGATGATTTCACTTATATATGGAATCTAAAAAACAAAATAAGCAAGCAGAACAGAAATACACTCATAGATACAAAGAACATGTAGACAGTTGCTAGATGGGAGAAGGATTGGGAAGATGAATGAAAAAGGGGAAGAGGTTTATTTTATTTAAAAAAAATATATTTTTATTGATTTCAGAGATGAAGGGAGGTGTAGAGAGAGACGGTAACATCAAAGATGAGAGAATCATTGATCAACTGCCTCCTGCACACCCCTCATTGGGGATTGAGCCTGCAACCTGAGTATGTGCCCTGACCTCGAATTGAACCTTGACCTCTGGATTCATATGTTGATGCTCAACCACTGAGCCATGCTGCCCAGAGACTTTTTTTTTTAATTAAGAAAATTGTCTCCATAGCATGCTTTGTCAAGAAAAGGGATTCCAAGATCTTTTAAAATAACAAACTCAAGCTTGGATATCTGAAAGTAAAATTTTGACTGTAATATAGGTAGTGAAAGCACAGTATTAGATGTGAGAGAAATGCCCATCCAACACGATATAGAAAGGGAAGGTCCTCCTTGCATGTCTGGGAGAAAAGAATAAGGAATAGGTAGAGAGGTATACTAGACCCATGTTACTCAAAAAGCATCATCCAAACAACAGCATCACCATCACCGGGGAGCTTGTAACATCGTAGATTCTCTAGTCCCACCCCAGACCTACTGAATCAGAGTCCTTATAGTAGCAGCATCCACCAGGTGATTCACATGTACTTTAAAGTGTGAAAATCACTAAATTAAGGTACAAGTGGAAGATTTCAGGGAGACACTTCTTCCTTTATAACATCAAGATAAAGTGAGTTTGTATGTAGGTAGGTTTGATGGTAGAAAATGGTCAAGATTCAGTCTGATGGTTTCTATGGTGTCTGTCTTTAACAGTTTCATTCCCATGGCAGCACTAATATAAGTTTCACGCATTCATTCTTTCATTAAAAAATAAGTTAATGAGTGCCTATAATGAGACAGGCACTTTGTTACTTTGTTTCAGTCATCTACTGAAGACTTAAGCTCTTTAAAGTAACCCCAGGCCTTACCCTTTTTAACATCTAAAAAGAGTTAAGGTCTCTCTCTCTCTTTTCTTTTCTTTCTTTTTTTTTTTTTTTTTTTGGACATGATAGTCCTATTCTTAATTTCAGAAATCTTGACTTTTGCAAAATTTGTACAAATACATGTAATTACATTAAAAAGACAATAATTTTGATCAGACTATGCTATGGACCGCCTATAAGTAAAGTTCATTTTTCTTTGAAAAAATGGTAAACCACATGGGACTAAGATGTGTTAGTCACAAAATGTAAAAACAAAAACAACAAAAAGCATGGCTGGAAGATAATAATAGCTCTGGAACAAGAATATGCTTCCTTAAAAACTGCCTAACAGCATTCAGAATGACTTCAATACATACTCAGCACAGACAATGCGCTAGGCCCTCTGCTAGGCGCGTCTAATGAAAACATGCCTGAGATGGCCGCTACACCATGGGACGGTACAGGAGGCTGGACTTACCTACCCCAATAAGGCTCGTGCGCTCGCACAGACACGGTGCTTCGAAGGACCCTGAATTTGGTTTAATGTTCAATTGTCGCAGTCTTGCAATTCTCAATAATTTTATCTTTGACCTTTAAGTGAAATTTGGTGGGACACTGGACCGTATGTGAGCAGAGGAGACAGGCACAAGAAAAGGGGATAGGGGGAGGGAGCTTTATATTTTAGCAACCTCCATGGTCCTTTCCAGCTTCTTGCACTGGGCCAGGCCAATCATGGAGCCGGTCCAATAGAGCTGAGTGTTACTGCTGTGCTAGACAGAGAATGGAGGAGCCATGGGAAAGTCAGTGAGGATTCACAGGGGAAAATGATACCCAGGTTAGCCTTTGAAGGACCAATGGAGTTTGCCAGGTGACAAGGGTACTCCAGAAAGGGAAAGCTAGGGACGAAGCCGCATTCTTACATACATGTGTAATCTTACTATGTACATTTATTTCCCCTCGGTTAAAAAAAAAAAGCTTCTTAGAGGTTTTGTATATCTACAATACACTGGTTTATAATTTTTAAAAAAAATCTACCTGTTGTGCTAGGCACAAATTCCATTTCTTGGGGAAGCTTGCCATCTGGCAGAGCAGATTTAGGGATAAGAAATATACAGAGAGCCCTAACCGGTTTGGCTCAGATTCGATTCCGGTCAAGAGCATGTACCTCGGTTGGGGGCACATCCCCAGTGGGGGGTGTGCAGGAGGCAGCTGATCCATGTTTCTCTCTTATCAATGTTTCTAACTCTCTATCCCTCTCCCTTCCCGTCTGTAAAAAAATCAATAAGATATATATTTTAAAGAAATATACATTGAGTCCAACACGCCTTTGGTTTAGACGTTTACCTGTGTGTGTGCCTCTCCCCCGGACCCGGAAGGTGTGTGGGGAGCTTCTCCTCCGGCCAGGGAGGAAGCTCTCCACCTTCTCCATGGCCTGGAGAGCCAGCTGCGTTTTTAAAGGGGTGTTCTCCTCCAAGTGGCTCCAGTCAGCATCTCCACAGAGCTTTACTATTCCTCTCAGGAGGTGCCTGCCGCACAGCTTTCGGGCTCTGCTCATGTAGCTTTGCTCTTGGGAGAACCGAACCAGCAGGAGCCCGAGCACGCACAGGCGGAGGAGCGGAGGCATCCCTCACACCGCCGCCTCCCCCAAAGAGGCCTGCCACCGCCGGCGCGTGCGCTAACGGCCTCATGGCCCTGCGCATGCGCCAGAGCTGGGCACGTGCCCACGCATGCGCGCACACCTGTACGTCTACTGAGCACGTGCGGACCTTGGGGACCTCGTGAGAACCCGGACAGGAGGCTGTGCGAGGTGGTGGCTGGGCCGGGGCTTCCTGCGCTCCCCATGGCCGTCGGGCGGTGGTAAGTAACGCGGTTGATTTCCTTTTTCTTGCCTCCTTCACTAGGGAGATGTATCAAATGAAATGCGGGGCCCCCGTTACCGAAAAAAGCCACAAAAGATGTGTTGTTCCTTCCAGGGTAGCCTTTTTTTGTGTGTGTGGTTGTGAGTGGGGCGTCACTTCTTCAGAGAACGCTCCCATTTCCTTCATGGTGTTTACCTCAGGAGGCTTGTCACGTGTGCGCGCCAGCTCAGTGACTTCCTCCTCTGCACCTCCAAGCTTCATGAAGGCCGGACCCGTGCCTGCTGTCCTTGTCCCTTGCACCTCGGGGCCTGACACGTAGTTGCAGTGAAAGATTTTGAAACGTAATGTGTGCGAGCGCATGTGTAATGTGCATTTTTTAAAGTCAGATTCAAAGCTTCTTCAGAAAATTTCTACCCTTTCCACAGGGAGAAACGGGCCTAGGGTGCCTGGGAGGATCATCTTTTTCTTTTGGTTATAGGTTATAGAGGGCTGCCTATTGCCATATGGTAATTAGTCCATGGCAGGGACTCGTAGAGGATTTGCCTTCTAAGAATAACAGAATTTTGTTAAATTAGGAGGGAAAGGGCAGGAAAGAGCAGTGTGGTTTCTATAGGTCGCTTTGTCACTTTACATTTTTTTTAAATTAGTGTTGGCTATGAAGCAGGTACTACGCGCCACGAGGGGGCAGTCAGGGGCCGTCTCAGGAGCAACAGGTTTAAGGCTGACAAAGCCTGAGACACCAGCTGTTGTCAATGATATTCTCCATTTCCCTTCACATTTTAATTTTTCTCTCCCCCTTTCTTTCTGCCTCCTGACTCTTTTTCTCCATTTTCCCTTCCTCCAGCTTTGCCTGCTTTCCCACTGGCATCCATGAATACTGTTAAATTAACTGTCAGTCAGATATTTTGAAAGGTTGATATGATTTGATTAGCCTGATTTCATTGCTTTCCTTAAAAAACAACTAATGTCGAAACTACAGTGGGCCATGAGTCCTAGTCAGAACTTCATCAGTGAAGCCCTGTGAAAAAGGAAAATATTTGTTTTAATTAGAGGAAGATTCAAAACACACACACACCCACACACATACACACTAAGCAATACGTGTCAGAAACTGGCAAATTTGATTTATACTCTCATTCTCTTTGCACTTGCTATACTCTTGCCCTGCTTTGTATTTCTTCATATCATTCATTACAAACTAACATGATATATGTTTTACTTCTCTATATGTTTACTATTAGTCTCTTTCTACCAGAATGTGAGCTCCGTGTAGGCAGTGATTTTATTAATTTTGCCTACCTTGATATCATTTTTCTTGAACAGTGCCTGGCACATAGTTGGTTCTCAGTGATAATTTAACGTTAATAATTGTAACTAATAATATTAATAAATAATAAATGACGTTAATATCAACAATCATATCACATTTGGTGAATGAATGAAAGAACTGAATAAGCTTCCTAAGAATTAACTACTTGTTCCTTTATATCCTATTTTATGTTATGTCATAATTATAGTTTTTTGTTGCACTATGGCGAATTTTGAAAAAAATCATGTGCTAGTAATTATCTCTTTTCTATTAGTTCATTGAGGAGTGGAACTTTTTTTTAATGTATAGAGATGCCTTATTAGGCGACTGCATTTCAGGCTGGTGACAGTCTAATTACCAGTTAATTTTGTACCTCTGAACTACACATCAGCAATCCAATTCAGACAGGAGCAATGGTGTTACAGCTAATTGGGGGCTGGGTTTTCCAAATAAATGGTCTTGGTTGGCAGTGTCGTGTAGAGTGGAACCAAGGGTAAGGCCTGGGGTTGCTTTAAAGACCCCGACACCTGGTTGAGAGAGGTTGAAACTGTGCAGGTTCCTAGTTGAAGCCCTCCATCCCAAATGCTAAAAACACAGATGTTAATTCTCCTTTTTGTGGTCAGTTAAGCCCAAATAAGGAGCCAAGTTAGCAGGGCCTAGGAAAGTGGATCCTAGGTATACTCCTCATTGACATGTCTTCTGCCCTCATTCCCATCCTTGGGCACAGCTTTTTCTGCAGGTTCTTAGGAAAAAGCTAGGCTTCTGGTTCTGCTTTGAAAAGAAAAGGGAATGACGGGGTAACCAAAGTTGGGCACAGGCACCTCAACAGAGTTTATGTAGTCCCAGGCCCAGGGCTGGACTGAGTCAGAGGAATGCACTGGGGAGGCGGTGCTCCTCTTAGAACCAGGGCCAGGTGCATCTTCTTGGAAAGATATTCGAGGGGAAGAAGTTATTAACAAATTCCAAGCTAGTAGGGGCTGTTTGTATGAAAAGGCAGAAACTTAAAGAAGGTCAAGATCAAGGAAGAAAGAAAGATAAGAAAGGAATGAGAAGCTCTTATTCCATGGTAAGAGCTCAATCAAAGTAAGCAGTACTATATGAATCACCAGAGAAGAACACAAACTTCCTTTGAAATCTGAGATCCCTGCCCAAGTACCAATTGACAAGCTAGTGTTTTTCCTTCCCTCAGACCAAGACAGACTAAGTTACCTAGAAAAGGATTTCTCACCAGAAGCTCTAAGCTGAGGCCCAATGAGGCGGCCCTATCCCTGTTCCATCTCTGTCACTGAACTGTGTGAGCCAGAGCACGGATGCACTGTCCCTTCTTGCTCACTGGGCAGAACACCTTGGCAAATACTTCACCAAGAGCTGGTGACTGAGAGAGTGAGTGATGCAGCACCAGCTCTGGCCAGGTTTGGGTAGTCCGTGAATCCCAAGCAGAGTCTCCAAACATGGTGGGTTCCTATGCAGCTGAGAGGATATGCACCCTAGCTGAAAAACTAATGAAGGAAACAGGGTACCATAGAGAGGCAGGTTATATGATTCAGGACACTCTGAAGAAGTCTGTGGGTATAAGGAAGGAAGGGGAGGAGGGAAGGAGGGGAAGATTGAGTTTTAAGTAATGTCTCATGAGGTTGGAGGCCCACTAGATAGGCTCTTGTTTGAGCTTTTCTTCTAGGAGTCATTCAGGAGGCCTCTGCGATGGTAGGGTTGATCTCCACATCCATCATGTACTTGGCCCAGACTGCCATGTCCAGTAGCCTCTGGCAGATTGGTGTAATCTCTCAGGTAGTCAATCATATCATTTTCCTCCACCATGAAGAACAGAAGTGGTGCCTCCTCTTTGGCTTTGTACTTAGCAGTGATCTTCTCAGCTATTGGCTGGATCACCTGTTTGGCCGCCTGGGACTTCCCATCATCCTCAGAATCTACAAAAAGGATGAGGCAGACAGCTCCAAGCACAGGCATGTTGTCCCATGGGAACTCCCTGCAGTCCTCCTCCTCAGTCAGCACCTTCACTTGACACTGGGGGTCCAGCACTATGAGGGTGGGAATGCCTTGGATTCCAAACAGCCAGTTGAGGCACAACACTGGTGTCCTCAGTGTAGGGGACAGCAAGCCAGGGCATCTCACTGAAGTACTATTGGAATATAAGTCCTCTGACCTGTCTGCACTAACAAGGATGACTTCAAATTTCTGACCTGCCTCCTTGATCTTCCAATAAGATTCCACCAGGCCCGGGGTGAGGCTTTGGCAGAACACCAGTGTACGGAGAAATAGACTTCCATGTTGAGACGCCTCCAGGCTGCTATTGTCCATTATTTCTAAGCAGGAGCCCTGCAATGACTTCCCTGAAAAAAAACAGTTTAGATCCCCAAGGGAATTCCAAATTTCCTGGGTTGCCATGAATCACCAGCAGCCGATTCCTGCACATGATCTTCCCAGTGGTGGCATCCAAGGATATTAGTGATGAATGTTGGAAATTTGATATTTGTTTCAAAATTTAAGCTTCATGTAGGGCATTGTCAACCAAGACATGTCATGTAGGAAGTCCTGCTATTGCTGCTGGTCCTGGTCCAAGGACACAAAGACATTTCCAGGCGGCACTGGGGTTCTGGCTCCATGTCCACCAGCCAACCCCTCCTCCCCTCAGGCTCTTGGCCTCTGGCCCAAGCCTCTGTATTCCCGTGTCCTGACTCAGGCAGCCATAGAAAGTGGCTAGGGTGGCATTAAGCTGCATGCAGGGGGGCGCTCAGGCTGCAGCCGAAGTAGAGCAGCGAGTGTAATCCACCTCCTTGTTGCTTCCTGTCATCAACTTCTTCTCAGGGAGTATCTCCCTCCTCCAGAAAGTCCTACATACTGGCCCACTGCAGCGGGCAGTCAGACTGCAGTGGCACGGCTCCCTGTGTCTTCACAGTGGGCAAGGCCACAGTGGTGTCGGAGGCAAGAGAGCCCAGAGCCAGGAGTGGAACTATTTTTGTTTAATATTTATTATCCAAGCCTAAGACAGTACCTGCTAAACATTTAATGAATGAATGAACACATTCTACCTACAAATACTACTTATTATATTAGCAAGATTCATTGAATTTATTGAATTGAACAAGTTATTAGGGAAATGATTTATTTTGAATGAATAAATTACTATTATTACTGAATGAATTCCTGCCTGACTTATTTGTTTCTCATCCTAGCTACCTTATTACAGAACATTGCCATAAAATGGGAACTACCCATAAAACACATTTGAGTATTTATAAATAAGAATTTCATTTATGAAAGATAAAACATGGGGTTGTTAGGAATTATACTGGAATATTTGTTTCTCAACTTACTTTAGCATAATGTATTGATATTTTGATGTGGCAACTAGGATTCCCTTGACTTAATCCTTAAAATTTTTAGTTTAGTATGTTAATTGTAGGTAGAATGAATTATAATAACTAAAATAATTGCTTGGTTATAATACAAGTAATGTCTCCTTTATTTACTTCTTTGCTTTCTGTCCAATTATTTATTTGTCTTTCCTACTGTAATGATGTTTTATTACACTTTATTCTTGGTGTTTACAGCAAGTATGTATTATTGAATACATATCAGTAATATGTATTCAAAGATAGGTTTTTGCATTTTCTTTAAAAAATTTTTAAAATTAGAGTTTAATTCAATATTATTTATATTATTTTCAGTGTACACTATAGTCGTTAGACAATCATGTACTTTACAAAGTGATTTCTCCCAATATTTCAAGTACCCACCTGGCAACATACTTATTACAATATTATTGACTATATTTCCTATGTTGTAGTTACATTCCCATGACTATTTTGTATCTACCAGTTTCTATTTCTTAATCCCTTCACCTTTTTCACCCAGGCTCCAAACGCCCCCACATCTGGCAACTATCAGTCTAATCTTTGTATCTCTGAGTGTTTCTATTCTGTTTGTTCATTTATTTCATTCTTTTATTTTCCACATATAAATGAAATCATGGTATTTATCTTTCTCTTCCTGACTTATTTTACTTAGTGTACCCTTTAAGTCCATCTGTGCCATTGCAAATGGCAAGGTTTCATTCTTTTTTATGGCCAAGTAATATTCCATAGTTTCTGTGTACCGCAGCTTTTTTATCCACTCATCTATTTCATTGGTTTATTTATTTTTTATTGATTTCAGAGATGAATGGAGAGGGAAAGAGAGATACAGAAACATCAGTGATGAGAGAGAATCACTGATCAGCTGCCTTCTGCATGCCCCCCACTGGGGATTGAGCCTGAAACCTGGGCATGTGCCCTAATTGGGAATTGAACCATGATCTCCTGATTCATAGGTTGATGATCAACCACTGAACACACCAACTTGGCAATTCACTCATCTGTTGATGGGCACTTGGATTTCTTCCAAATCTTGGCTATTGTAAAGAACACTGCAGTGAACATAGGGGTGCATATATTCTTTTGAATTATACTTTGCATTTCTTTAGATATATACCCAGAAGTGGAATCACTGGGTCATAAGGCAGTTTCATTTTTAACTTTGATGAACCTCCATACTGTTTTCCATAGTGGCTAGACTGATCTGCATTTCCACCAATAGTGCGCTAGGGTTCCCTTTTCTCAGCATTCTCTCCAACATTTTTTGTTGATTTATTGATGATAGCCATTCTGACAGGTGTGAGGTGTTATCTCATTTTGGCTTTAATTTGCAATTCTCTGATGACTACTGATGTTCAGCATCTTTTCATAGATCTCTTAGCCATTTGTATGTTCTCTTTGGAGAAGTGTCCAGTCCTCACCCATTTTTTTAAATTGAATTGTTTGATGTTTTGGTGTTGAGTTGTATAAATTCTTTATAAATTTTGGATTTAATACCTTATTGTATCTATCATTGGTGAATATCTTCTTCCATTCATAGGTTGTCTTTTTTGTTTTGTTGATGGTTTCCTTTGCTGTGCAGAATCATTTTAGTTTGATGTAGTCCCATTTTTTTACTTTTTTATTTTGTTTCCCTTGTCTAAGGAGATAAATAAAATATTGCTAAAAGAAATGTTTCTTTTACTGCCTATGTTTTCTTTTAGAAGTTTTATGGTTTTGAGTCTTATATTTAAGTCTTTCATCCATTTTGAGTTTATTCTTGTGTATAGTGTAAGAAGGTGCTCTATTTTTACTTTTTGCAACTATCCAGTTTTGCAAGCACATTTTACTGAATATATGGTCTTTATACATTCTTGCTGCCTTTGTCGTATATTAATTAACCATATAGGTGTGGGTTTATTTATGGCTCTCTATATTGTTCCACTGATCCATGTGTCTGTTTTTTTGCCAGTACCATGCTGTTTTGATTACTATAGCTGTATAGTATTGTTTGATATCAAATATATGTTTTGAAAGAATGATTATAATGACATATTATTTGTTGAGTAATTACCACATCAGGCTTATACATGTTTTACCCCATTTAATCTTTGTAGCAGTCATATCAAGTAGCAGTATAATTATTCCCATTTTATGGATGAAGGAGCTCAGACTTATAGAAGTTAAGAAATTTGCCAAATATCGCAGAGTTGGTAAGCAGAAGAGGCCTTAGTCATTGAAAACAATGGGCCATGAGGACTTGGGCATCCTCCCACAATCAAATCAGAATTACAGCTAAACTACAGAACAACCATCATTCAGAACCACATGAAATCTGGACAAACAGAAATCCTACAACTAAGGATTTAAAGAAAAAGCCACATCAAAACTGGTAGGGACAGAAATGTGGTAAAGGGCTGGTCCACATACCCACATTTGGCAGATAAAAGTTGGGAGGGATATCTTGGCTATGGAAGTACCCCCTAAGAAGTGAGGAATCCCAGTCACCTTTCCCCCAGTCCAGGTTTCAAGGAAGACAAGTCCCAATAACTTCTGGGTGTAAAAATCAGCAGGGATTTGGCTGAGACAATGGGCTGTTGGAGTCCCAGGCATTCCTATTAAAGGGTCCATACATTGACTTATTTTAACGCAGTTGCTCTGAGCTTCAGTATTGGGGCAGCAGCTCAAATGGCACCAAGGCCATTTAGGGAGAAACTGAGTTGTCTGGTATCAGAGTAAGAGCTTAAGGGTGGTTTTCTCCTGCACAGTGCTGGCAGAGGTTATTTGTGTGTGTGTGTGTGTGTGTGTGTGTGTGTGTGTGTGTGTGTGTGTTTTGAGCCCTCCCCCCATGGAGCCAGTGGGCAGGTGCCATATTTGTCTCCATCAACCTGGCTATCCCCATTCACCCTACTGGTGATGCACTGAGACCCTGCCCTACCCAACTGGCGGACCTAGCCAAGCTGTTTCCAATGTTTTTTTAGTCCTGTCTGGGCTGTAAGTTTCTTGGTCACTGCTCTTGTTCTTCTGGGTTGGACTTTTTATTTCAAACAGAACTCTTCCTGGCTGTGTCTAAGATGGCTTATAGCCTCTGAGGTTCTGCAGCCATTTATGAAGGTTTATAAGTTACCTTGGTGAAGACTTAATAAAGCCTGGGTATTATTAATCATGTATGAGTATTTGAAACATGGGAATTACTATCTTAAAACCTTTAAATTCTATTCACAGACATTTACTTGGTATTTAAGTGAATTTGTCTAAAATTTTATGTCTATGTAAATTGAAGGAACTAGCTAAATACTAAAATAAGTTTGTTAATTTACTATTCTAACAAGTTTTCATATCAGTTCACAGTTACTTTGTTACAGAAATGGTTTGTAAATTCTACAATCTATAATATAAAAGCCTAAGTGACTGTCCAACTGTTCGAGCATCTGACCAGAAGCTATGACACACAGTGACCACCAGGGGGCAGACGCTCAACGCAGGAGCTTCCGAGCTGCGGGGACTTGGCAGCTACAGTTCTTGAGAGGAGGGAGCCCAATTGCAGGGTGCATTACCCAAGAACCTCCCTTTCGCAATCTGGGACCTCTCAGGGGATGTCGGAGAGCCAGTTTTGGCCTGATTCCTGAAGGCCAGGCTGAGGGACCCCACCAGTGCACAAATCTGTGCACTGGGCCTCTAGTAGTAAATATGAAGTACATTTCCTTGCTAAACCACTTCTTCTATAATACAAATAAGGACACAATGACTTATTTTCTTACATATATAGCTATTTATTTTTCCCCTTAAAAAAAACATAATTTACTTTTTAGCTTCTTACGCAGTAGAATTAAGGGATGAACTCTAGTTTGAAAAATACTTAAGTTTATTTGATCCCAAATGAATGAAATAGTGTCCAATCTTATTGTTTGCAATTGATAGTTCAATACAACACAAAAAAATCTTTAAAAATGTATTCGAAAAGTCCCAAGTTTTGTGACTCTTTGTATACCTGATATGAGTTAATATCAATGAAAATATTTTGGTCCATTTTATGGACCTGTTAGTCATTATGTGTACACTGAATTATTTTTAATTTTGCTATTAAAGTAATTGGTTTAATATTAAGTAGTGAAAGAACATTTGGATATTAGATCTTCAGGGAAAAGTGGGTGACAGATCATAAGCTATCAAATACAAGTTTCAAAAATAGACATCCATTCTTACTAATGCAAGACATAGAGTTTTACTATCTAGTTAAAAAAATTTAAGTTGAGTTATTTCTGTGTGGTTGAAATGATAAAGATTTTATTGCCATTTTAAGTTATCAGCATTAAAAAAGCAATTAACAAAATTCCATTAATAAAAAAGACAAAATACTTTTTAGCATGTCATATTTATTAACAGAAACTATGATAATACAAGGAATATTGTCTGATTCACAAAATTAAAAACCCAAACACTAATAATGATTTCTCATATTCTAATAATCAGTGGGGTGATAGAGGCATCAGTAGATGTCATTGCAAATACATGTGACAATTACATGAAATGCACAATTAGTTTCATCTCAGCAGTAGACAGCCACCTCTTTTTTGGTACAGCCTATAGAACAACACTTATTAGATAATAGGTAAGGGGCCTCTCTCTTTTTTAGGAAATGTTTAACTAAGCGTATGTTTTTTAATTCTGAAAGACTTTTGTTTTCTGCTTCACTTTGTCTCTGGAGACCATTTTTCTTAAATTCTTCAAAGTTAAGATTTATATCCTTTGATGAAGCTTGTAGTAGCTCTTTCAATAATGGCCGCCTCTCAGCCGGTGTTGTCTTCAGTTCCTGTTGAGAAGGAGGAATGAATTCCATCCTCATATTTAAAGGTTCTGCATTCTTAGTGGTGGAAAATGGCATGATTTCTAAGTTCAAAAAAGAGGAGGAAAATTACTCATGTCAATGAACATCAGAAAAACTAAAAATTTGCATAGACATAAAGGAAAGCATTGCCTCAATAAAATTAAATATCAACATAATCAGCAAGTATCCTAATATGGAAACAATTTAGTTCATATAGTTGGGCAGTTTAAAATACTACAAATTTACCAAGTTTATAATGCTTTATTCCACTTGGACCATCTGTTGCTTCTCCTTATGTCCTTTTAATGCTTTCATCAAAGGCCTGCACCTCTCCCCAACATAGCTGAAATCATCTTGGTCATTAAAAACAGTTTGACTACATATTAATTTTTCTTACCTGAATAATTTTCTTCCATTGCTAAGTAACTTACCATTGCGTTATAATAACCCTTGAAGAGTATATTAGTTATTTTAAACTATCAAATATTCTATAGTGGAAAATTATTGCTTCAAGATAAAGTTAAAAAGTCAGAATTTTCAACTACTCCAATCTCTTAGGGTGGTGAAACCAGTCCTTGACGCCCTCATACATCTACTATTTAACAATTTCTCTTCTTCAGAATATTTACTTCAAATTGTAGCTGAGCCCCTTGTGATTTTAATGCCCCTAGTATTTTTGGCAGCTAGAATTAAATAATTTAATTCTTAATCAGGTCTTTGTTCACATGTTAAGCACTTTTCCTACTCAACTCCTGTTCTCACAAATGGACTCAAGTTGCTGATGTACTATCTCTTTGTCAAGCAAGAAATAACTACAGGGTCACCAGGAGAATTTTTGAGTTATTTTGCAGAAGGAAAGAATGCCTTCAAAGTAGCTGAGACCAGCTGTTGACACTCAGGAGTATGCTATGAAAAAGCATCATCTATGACTAAAGATATACAGACTTCTCAGTTCCCTGGAACTCTCCTTCCCCTATGCCCTAGCCCGTATTTTCCAGCGTATAAGATGACTTTTAATTCAGGAAAATCTTCTCAAAAGACGAGATAAAACTGCTGAAATGGTAGAAATGGTAGAGGGAGAAAGTAGAGGAGGTAGTTGGGTCACTTCTCTCACTAGTCTTCTCGTTATTTGAGAAGATTTTTGAGATTTTCCTGGGTTAAAAAGTCATCTTATATGCCAGAAAATACGGTACATAAAAACTCCCTACTTTTGCTTCTAGATACAGGTGGATTTGTGAGATCTTGCTCTCTCATTCTGTCACCTCAGCCAAATTGAATACACCTTTTTCTATCTCCAAGAACCAGTGTCTCAATGTTTTAGCCTACTAGCCCATTAATACACACATCTGAATTTTGGATGGTGATTCTGCAACAAAATCATTTAGCTGTTTGTCTGGAGGGCAAACTTCCTTTGACTATGGCCCCTTGCGGTTTCTCCTGAAGGTGACAAGACCCTTTTCTTTATCTTCAATCCCTTCACTTACAAATAAATTTCAAGACCCAGTTCAAAGCTGTAGGGCTCTGGCTAGTGTGGCTCAGTTGATTATGTCCCATGCACTGGGAGTTTGCTAGTTCCAGTCTTGGTAGGGATCATGCCTGCCTTGGGGGTGGGCTCAGTCCCCAGTAGGGGGTGTGCAGGAGGCAACCAATCAGTGTTTCACTGATTGATGTTTTTCTAACTCATCAATGTTTCTCTCTCTTTCTCCTTCTCCCTCTAAAATATCAGTCAAAGCATGTAAATAAAAGCAGTGGGAACCTAGGCTCTCCCCTTTGGTGAAGTATAAAAAAAATACATAAAATAAAACACAAGAGGAGGTTTTCAATGGCATGGACCATGGCCCAGCATTTCTTTCTTTCTTTTTTTTTTTTTTACAGAGGAAGGGAGTTGTTAAATCCAAGGCTTTCATGTCCACCTTTCCAGGACCCTATGGGAGGTCTCTTGAGTTCTGCGTTAGCATACTTGATAACCGGTTCACACCTCACTGCCCCCCCTTCCTCCCCCGCCCCCCCCAGTCCTTGCAAGATGCCCTGCCCAGTTCCCCCAGCCGGCAGCGCTCCTGCTCTCTAGGCCACAGACCTTGACTCTGGGGTCTAACCCCAATTTGCCCTGCCTTTTACAGGTCTTTGGGCAGGCAGCCTTATCTCCTCTGTGGCTATCCTCTTCTCCCCACCAAGTCTCCCTTGTTGCCAAGAGACAAAGGGCATGCCTCTCAGATAAAATTGTTATTGTTCCCGTACTTTTCCCTTGCTCTGGTAAGATCCCTGGTAAGACCCTTTACTAGAAAAGCAAGTTATAAAGGGAACAACCCACATTTTTAGGCACCAGCAGCTCTCACCTGCAGATGGTCCAGATCTTGTCTTACGCTGCTTCCTCATGTCCTCTGCCCAGATGTGAGTGCCGCAGACACGGATGAAGAAACGGACTAATTCGAGGTTGCACTTAGTAAAAACTTCCATGTCCTGGCCTTGGATCTCTCTGGGAAGTTGGCTCAGTAGCAGCCAACTTCCTAGCAGGTGGAACAAGAATAGGCACAGCATCCTGGACCTTATCTCTCCTGCTCTGGGCATTTCAGTCTTTGTCTAGAGACTAGCTGCTGCCACCTACCAGCCTCTGCCAGTATGCCAATCCTGGACTTCAGGATACTTTCCCTTGGCTCCACCAAGCTTTTATAGCTCTCAGGCTACCACTTAGACCTTGAGGCAATGGTCCAAGCTCCACCCTTTTCCCCACCCAGCTCCTTGTAATCCGCTTCCCCTACCTCTCTTCCCAGAAAGATAAATTAGCTCTAATTTATCTTTCCAACCTTTCCTCCATTTGCCCACCTTTCTATTTTTGGCCCTCTTATAGTTGTATTTTTTTTCCCTCTTTCCTTATCCTCAAGCCATTTTGTATACTTATGTAAAACTAGTCAATATTTGAAGTATTTCATTTATTATAAAGCTAGGCTGGCCATTACACTAAACTTATCAACAAAAATAAAATAGAAATTACCTAGCTGGTGTGGCTTAGTGGTTGAGCGTCAACCTATGAACCAGGAAATCATGGTTCAATTCCTGGTCAGGATACATGCCTGGGTTGTAGGCTCAATCTCCAGTGTGGGGCGTGCAGGAGGCAGCTGATCAGTGTTTCTCTCATATCATTGATGTTTCTATCTCTTGCTCCCTCTCCCTTCCTCTCTGAAATCAATAAAAATATTTTTAAAAATAATTATAAATTATTCATGCTCTTTTTAAAAATATAGTTTATTGATTTTTTTACAGAGAGGAAGGGAGAGAGAGAGAGAGTTAGAAACATCGATGTGAGAGAAACATCGATCAGCTGCCTCCTGCACAC
>PVJC01026851.1:0-23702 GCA_004026665.1 Murina feae
CCCTGTCTCGGAGAAACGGTTAATTTTAATATTTCGCTTTTATTAGTATAGATGGGTGTTGGATTTTGTCAAATGCTTTTTCTGTATTGATATGATCATGTGATTTTTGTCTTTTAATTTGTGTTACATTTATTGATTTGCGAATATTGTACCAACATTGCATCAACTGTTAATATTTTGTTGAGGATTTTAGCATCTATGTTCATCAGGGATATTGGCTTGTAAATCTTTCTTTGTAGTGTTTTTATCTACATTTGGGATTAGGATAATGCTGGCCTTGTAAAAAGAGCTTTGAAGTGCTCCTTTCTCTTGAATTTTTTTGAATAGTTTGAGGATATGTATTCTTCTTTAAATGTTTGGTAAAACTCCCCTATGAAGCCATGCAGACCAGGGCTTTTGTTTATTGGGAGTTTCTTGATTATTCTTTCAGTTTCATCAGTTATTATTTGCTTATTCAGGTTTTCTGATTCTTCCTGATACAGTTTTATAAATTGTATTTTTCTAGAAATTTGTCCATTTCATCCATGTTGTCCAGCTTGCTGGCATATAGTTGTTTATTGTATTTTCTTACAATGCTTTGTATTTTTGTGATGTCAGTTGTTACTTCATCACTTTTGTTTCTAATTTTATTTATTTGGGTCCTCTCTCTTTGTTTCTTGATGAGTCTGGTTAATCAATCTTGTTTATATTTTCAGAGAACCAGCTATTGGATTCATTGATCTTTTATATTGTGTTTTTTTTTCCAGTCTCAATGTCATTTATTTCCACTCTGACATTTATTATTGCCTTCCTTCTACTTACTCTGGGATTTTCTTGTTTTCTCTTTCTAATTCTTTTAGTTGTAGTGTAAATAGTTTATTAGATCTTTTCCTTGTTTTTGAGGTAGTATTGCTATAAACTTCCTTGTCAGGACTACTTTCTATATTTCATAGATTTGGGGTTGTTGTTTATTCACTTTCTTTCCTTTTTTTTCTTTCAGAAAGTTTTTGCTTTTTTCCTTTGGTTTCCTTGGTAACCCATTCATTATTTAATAACATGCTAGTTAACCACTATATGTTTGAAGGTTTTTGAATGTTTTTATTGTCATTGATTTCTGCTTAATAGGATTTCAATTATCTTTAACTTGTAGAAACTTATTTTGTGTCTTAACATGTGGTCTATTTTTGAGAAAGTACCATGTTTATTTTAGAAGAATGTATATTCTGCAGCTTTGGGGTGGAATGTTCTGCAAATGTCAGTTAAATCCATCTGTTCTACTGTGTTCTTTAAAGTCTCTGTTTTCTTGTTGATTTTTTTTTTGTATGAAGATCTATCCAGAGATGACAGTGAGTGTTAAAATCATCTACTATCACTCAATTGCTGTCAGTTTCTCCCTTAAAGTTCTCCAAGAATTTTGTTATATTTAGGTGCTTCTATATTGGTTATGGAAATGTTTACCAGGGCTATATCCTCTTATTGTATCAATCCATTTACTATTAAGTAGTGGCCATTTCTGTCTCTTGTTATGGCCTTTTCTTAGAAGTCAATTTTGTCAGATATAAGTATTGCTATCCCTGCTTTTGTTTAGTTTCCATTTGCATGGAATGTTTTTTTTTTAATCCCTTCACTTTCAGTCCATGTGAGGTAGATCTCTTCTAGACAGCATATACTAGTATATGAGTCATGTTTTCTTATCCATTCAGCTACTCTGTCTTTTGATTGGAACATTTAACCCATTTACATTTAAGGTTATTATTGATAGGTACTTATTTACTGCCACTTTCCCCCTTTATACCTATGTTGCTCTCCCTCAATTACTTTCTTTCTTCTCTTTTCTTTTTTTTCTTGAAGCACCCTCTTTAACAATTTCTGAAATGCTGGTTGGGTGGTAATGTACTCCTTTGGCCTTTTTTGTTTTGTTTGTTTCTTTCCCTTGAATTAAAAAAAAAAATTAAGTTATTTTTAATTATTTTATTTTACATTTTTTTCACTTTTCCTATATTTTTATTTTATTTTTAAAAATAATTCTTTATTGCTGAAAGTATTACATGTGTCCACCGCTTTCCTCCATCGACCCCCTCCAGCTATCTCCCCACTCTCACCCCAGGCCTTCACCACCCCATTTTCTGTGGCCATGGGCCTTGCATACATGCATACAAGCTTCTTAATTGATTACTTCCCACCCTTCCACCTTCCTCCACCGTTCCTCTGAGATTCCACACTCTGTTCCATGCTTTCACATCTCTGGATCCCCTTCAGTTTTAAATGATAGACTTGCTGGATAGAGTCATCTTGGGTTCAGGTACTTATTTTTTATTACTTTGAATATTTCATGCTAATCCCTTATGGCCTGAAGTGTTTCTGTTGAGAAATCAGCTGACATTCTAATGGGTACGCCCTTGTAAGTAACTTCCTATCTCTCTCTTATTGCCTTTAAGATTCTCTATTTATCTTTAGTGTTTCACATTTTATTTATGATGTGTCTTGGAGTGGGTCTCTTTGGGTTCCTCTTTATTGGAATTCTCTGTGCTTTCTGAATATGTGTGATTTTTTTTCCTTCACCAAGTAAGGGAAGTTTTCTGTCTTTATTTCTTTAAATGGGTTCTTTATTCCTTGTTCACTTTCTTCTTCTTCTTGTACCCTAGGATGTGAATGTCATTATGTTTCATGTTGTTGCAAAGTTCCATTAGACTGTACTGTTCTTTAATTCATTTTTCTTTTTGTGCTCTAATTGGATGTTTTTTTCTACCTTGTCCTCCAAGTTGCTGATTCGATCTTCTGCCTCATTTAACCTGCTTTTGATTCTTTCAAGTGTATTCTTGATGTCAGATATGTTCTTCATTTCTAGCTGATTCTTATTTATGGCTTCTATTTCTTGTTTCATGCTGTTGTACTTTCCACTAAATTTGTTGAAATTCTCACTAAATTTTTTGAGCATAATTTTAAGCTTTACTTTGAATTCTATATCTGATAATTTGCTTGCCTCCATTTCATTTAGCTTTCTTTCTAGAGTTACCTCTTTTTCTTTCATTTCAGGGTTGTTTCTTTGTCTCCCCATTTTAGCTGTATCTTTGTATTTGTTTCTATGTAGGATAGCAAATTGCTATGCCCCCAGTCATCATGGAGTGGTCTTATGTAATCTGTGTTTTGTGGGACCCAATGGTGCAGTCTCTTAGATCCCCAAACTTGGTGCTTCAGGGATGTTCCTTGTGTGAGTTACTTAGGCTCTCCTGTTGTAATTGGGTCCTGAATGCTGTTTTCCTGTATGTAGGAGGAATCTCCTAACAGACTGGCTGACTGTGAGGCTCATCCCCAATAACATTGTGTGAGCTCTTGTGCAAGTGTGGTCTCCAGGTGTTTTCTGTCCTTCCTTGATATGTCTCCTCCTCAGCTGGAACTCAGTTGGTAATTCTGGGTGAATGTTCCCCAATTTAGTTGTATTTCAACTATGACCCAGAGCAACAGCCACCTCTTCAGCTCACTAGAATGTTTTCCTG
This sequence comes from Murina feae, assembly GCA_004026665.1. NCBI lineage: Eukaryota > Metazoa > Chordata > Mammalia > Chiroptera > Vespertilionidae > Murina > Murina feae. The sequence goes on from PVJC01026851.1 coordinate 3,477, forward strand.
TGTGCTCCTCCCTCCTGAGTTGACACCTCTATTTTTAAATATATCTCTTTATAATTTTTATTGGTTGGTATAAAAAATAAAATCTACATCTTAATTTATGACAGTCTATTTAGACTTAATACTGTCCCATTTCATCTATACTAATAAAAGGATAATATGCTAATTTCACTGGGAGACCTTCCAGGAGACCTTCCAGACAAAGCCATGGTGGCAGAGCTGAGGCAGAGGCAGTTAGGGGTGATCAGGCTGGCAGGGGAGGGCAGTTGGAGGCCAGCAGGCCAGCGGGGGGAGGGGGCGCAGTTGGGGATGAGCAGGCTGGCATGGGGGAAGTTGGAGGTGATCTGGCTAGAAGGGGGGCAGTTGGGGGAAATCAGGTCAGCAGGCAGAGTGGTTAGGGGAGATCAGGCAGGCAGGCAAGTGAGCAGTTAGGAGCCAGTAGTCCCAGATTGTGAGAGGGATGTCTGGCTGCTGATTTTGGCCCAATCCCTGGGGCCTAAACCGACAGTTGAACATTCCCCAAGGGGTCCCAGATTGTATAGGGTGAAGGCCGGGCTGAGGAACACCCCCCATGCATGAATTTCATGTACCGGGACACTAGTCATAATAAAAGAATTTGCAAAGTATAATTTTATTTATATCACCACATCCTTTGAGCTATTATTGTCATACTAGGGGCCCGGTGCACAAAAATTTGTGCACTCAGGAGGTCCTTCACCCCGACCTGTGCCCTCTCACAGTGTGGGACCTCTCTGGGGATGTCCACCTGCTGGCATGCCTGGTCAGCCTGGGTGAGGGGCTGATGGCTGTTTGCAGGCTGGCCAAGCCCCTCAGTGGGATCCCTCACCCCATTGGGGTGTGGCCAGCCTGGGTGTGGGTCTGAGGGCTGTTTTCAGCCTTTTAGGCTGCCCACAGTCCCTTCAGGTTTTGGGTCTCTACTGGGGTACCTGGCCAGCCTGGGTGAGGGGCTGATGGCTGTCTGCAGGCTGGCCAAGCCCTCCAGTGGAGTCTCTCACCCCATTGGGGTATAGCCAGCATGGGTGATGGGCTGAGGGCTGTTTTCTGGCTTTCAGGCTGCCCACAGCTCTCATTGACCCAATGTCCCAGCAAGGCTGGCTAAAAGTAGGTTCCTGGGGTTTATTTATCTTCTATAATTGATACACTTTTCCTTTAAGCCCAGCCTAGGCAGGTAACGAAGCCTCCTGTCTGTTTCAACTCCGAGGCTTCTATAATTGAGACAATGTTGCAAATATGTTGTTGCCTGGAGCCGAGAGAAGCCCAGGCAGCTGGCAAACAGTTTCACTCCTGCTGCAACGGAAGCTGCCTGTTTACTCAGCTCCATGAGTGCCGGCCTCCATCTTGGCTGGGTTAATTTGCATACAGTCACTCTGATTGGCTGGTGGGCGTGGCTTAGGCATCCCGAAGAAATGGTCAATTTTAATATTATGCTTTTATTAGGTTAGATATTTTACATTTTTTTAAACCTCACAATACAATGTCATAAATTTTTGCTTTAAACAATTAATTGTCCTTTAAATAACTTAAGCAGGGAAAATATGTTTAAAAATATTTATTCAAATATTTACTATTTTCAGTGTTCTTAATTTCTTCCCATCAATTCAAATTTCTATTTTGCGCTGCTTTACTTCTGCCAGAAAATTTCTTTTAATATTTTTCCTAGTACAAGTATATTCATGACAAATTATCTCAGCTTTTATTTATCTAAATTACCTGGGTTCACAGTTTTTCTTTTTCTTTTAGCACTTTGAAATATCATTTCATTGTCTTCTGATCTCAATTTTTTATCCCCTTCTGAAGAGAAGAGATCTGTCATTGTGTTATTTTTCTCCTGTGTGTGATTTCCCCCCCTCCCTAGGTGATTTCAAGATTTTCTATCTTTACTTTTCAGCAGTTTGATTATAATTTTGATAAATGTGGTTTTCCTTGCATCTATCTGCTTGGAGTTTGCTGAGACTCTTGGATCTCTAAGTTGATATTTACCACCATGTCTTTAAATATATTTTTTCTACTCCATTTTCTATTTTTTCTCCTTCTGAGACTCCAGTTATCATATGTTTGACCCTTAATATTGTCCCATAGACCATCAAGGCTCTGTTTATCTTTTCAATCTTTTTTTCTTTCTGTTCTTTAGATTTGATAATTTCTATTTATCTGTCTTCAAGTATATCAACCTTTTCTTCTCCTTTTTAATAATCTGTTAAGTAATTCATTTGGTTTCTGATATTTTATTTCCAGAAATAGGAATTCCATTGTTTTTTTTTTTTTTTTTCTTATTATGGTGTCCATTTCTTTGCTGGCATTTTTCATCTATTCAATCATTATAACTTTTTTCCTTTAAGCCATTGCTAATTCCAATATTTAATACCAGGGTTTATTTTTACTGCAGGCTTTTCCTTTTAGCTTTGAATAACATTTTATTGTTTCTTGCAAGTGTGCCTGCTATCAATTTATTGTCTCTTAAATAAAAATTTACCTTTTAGTATTTACTCTGTAAAAATGAATTGGCTGTTTAAGCATTTCTTCTATACAGTGAACATGATGTTATTAGTGGAGAAGGCTGGAAAAACAATGCAGGAGGAAGGGCACTTCTCTTTCTTATTCTGATATGCTTGATTGTTTTCAATTGCTCCTGCTTCAGTGTTTGTCAGTATGCATGTATGTGGGAACATCCAGTGGTATATCACTCTAAGTGTGTGCCTAGAATACAAAGTCCTTTAGTGACCTTCCAGTCCTATCTCAGGCCTGATGACCTACATTCTGCAGCCTTCCTGACATGGACAATGGCACACTTCAGCAACATTGATTGTAGAAATCCTTTGCTTCAAGAGCTATTGGCGAACTGCTCTCCTAATGCAAGGTTGTCTCTGGCTACTTGGGTTCCTAATATATTAGAAGCATCTCATCCAGGATGGCTTTTATAGGTAGGTGATAGCTAACATTCTGTGATTTTTAAAAAAAATCTTTATTGTTGAAAGTTTTACATATGTTTTCCTTATTTCCCCATTGAATTACTCCAGGCCACCCACACCCCCACTCCAGGCCTTCACCATCCTATTGTCTGTGTCCATGAGTTATGAATATATGCATAAAAGTTCTTTAGTTGATCAATTCCCACCCACTCACTCTCTCTGACCTTCCCTCTGAGATCTTTAATGCTTCCATGTCTCTGGATTCACTCCGTTCATCAGTTTATTTTATTAATTAGATTCCACTTACAAGTAAGATCATGTGGTACTCCTTCTCTGACTGGCTTATTTCACTTAGCATAATACTCTCCAGGTCCCTCCATGGTGTCTCAAAGGGTAAGAGATTCTTCTTTTTTACTGCAGCATAGCATTCTATGGTATAAATGTACCACAACTTTTTTTATCCACTCATCTACTGATGGGCACTTGGGCTGTTCCCAGATCTTGGTTTTTGTAAATTGTGCTGCTATAAACAAAGGGGTGCATACATTCTTTTTGATTGGTGTTTAGGGTTTCTTAGGATATATTTCTAGCATGGGATCAAATGGAAGTTCCATATTTAATTTTTTAGGAAACTTCACAGTTTTCCACAGTGGCTGCACCAGTCTGCATTCCCATCAGCAGTGTACTTGGGTTTCCTTTACTCCAAATCCTTGACAACACTTGTCATTGGTTGATTTGTTGATGAGAGCCATTCTGACAGGTGTGAGGCGATACATCATTTTCATTTTAATTTGCTTCTCTCTTGTGATCAGTGAGTTTGAACATTTTTTCATAAGTCTCTTGGCCATTGTATGTCCCGATTTGGAGATGTGTCTATTTGCCCAATTCTTAATTGGATTGTTTGTCTTTCTTTTGTTAAGTTGTATGAATTTCTTATATATTTTTGGATATTAACCCTTTATCAGACATATCATTGCCAAATACGTTCTTCCATACTATGGGCTCCCTTTTCATTTTGTTGATATTTTCTTTTGCTGTGCAAAACCTTTGTATTTTGATGTAGTCCCATTTGTTTATTTTCTCTTTAGTTTCCTAGGAAATGTATCCATAAACATGTTGCTATGAGAAAGATCTGAGATTTTGCTGCCTATGGATTCTTCTAAGATTTTTATGGTTTCACAACTTATATTTAAGTCTTTTATCCATTTTGAGTTTATTCTTGTGTATGGTGTAAGTTGGTGGTCTAGTTTCATTATTTTGCATGTATTTGTTCAATTTTCCCAACACCATTTATTTTTAATTTTTTTAAGATATTTATTTATTTTTACAATATACAATATAAATCCATTGCCAGGTTGTAGATACAAAATAATTAGCCATTTACCTGCAATAAACATTAATATTTCAAGAAAAAGAGCTTCCACCCTGACTGGTTGGGCTCAGTGGATAGAGCATCAGCCTGCGGACTCAAGGGTCCCAGATTCAATTCTAGTCAAGGGCATGTACCTTGGTTTCAGGCACACCCCCAGTGGGGAATGTGCAGGAGGCAGCTGATAATTGTTTTTCTCTCATCGATGTTTCTAACTCTCTATCCCTCTCCCTTCCTCTCTGTAAAAAAATCAATAAAATATATTTTTTTAAAAAGAAAAAGAGCTTCGATTCTAGCCAAAGGCACATACCAATGTTGCAGGCTCAATTCCCCCCCCCCCAAGAGGGGGCTTGCAGTATGCAGCCAATCTATGATTCTCTCTCATTACTGATATTTCTATTTCTCTATCTCTCTTCTTTCCTCTCTGAAATAATAAAAATATATATTTAAAAAAAGAAAAAAGATTTTAAATCTAATCTAATAAAAGAGTAATATGCAAATTAACCATCTCTCCAGGATGCCTAAGCCACACCCACTAGCCAAACTATGCCCACCAGCCAATCTGAGCAGCTGTATGCAAATTAACCCAGCCAAGATGGCAGCTGGCAGCCAGGGAACTAGAGTAAACAGCAGGCTTCCATTGCAACTGCCTGCCTAGGCTGGCTGAGCCTCTGCTCATGGTAACAATGTTTCAATTACAGAAGCCACAGAGCTGAAACAAACAGAAGGCTTCATTACCTGCCTCAAAGTAACAGTGTTTCAATTATAGAATATAAATAAACCCCAGAAACTGATTCCAGCCAGCCTCACTGGGACCTTGGGTCAGTGGGAGCTGTGGGCAGCCTGAAAGCCTGAAAATGGCCCTCAACCCCTCACCCAGACTTGCCAGGTACCCCAGTAGGGACTCAAACCCTGAAGGGGCTGTGGGCAGCCTGAAAACGGCCATCAGCTCCTCACCCAGGCTTACCACACCCCAATGGGGTGAGGGTCCACATTGGGGGGCTTGGCCAGCCTGCAAATAGCCATCAGCCCCTCACCTAGGCTGGCTACACACACCAGCAGGTGGACATCCCCTGAGGGGTCCCAGACTGCAAAAGGGCACAGGCCGGGCTGAGGGACCCCCCGAGTGCACAAATTTTTGTGCACCGGGCCCCTAGTATAATAATATTACCCAAACTATACTAACATAGTATAATATCACAAAAGTTGTAGGAAATATTAAAAATCTGAAAATAACAGGATTACTTCTATTATATTCCAAAATATTTTTTATCTGGCTCTATTTTTGTTCATCAGTTTATGTTGTTTATTATATTTTACAAATGAATGAGATCATGTGATATTTATCTTTCTACAAATGAATTATTTCTCTTAGCATAATGCTTTGCAAGTCCATCCATGCTGTTGCAAATGGTAAGAGTTCCTTCTTTTTACAGTAGCATAACATTCCATTGTGTAGATGTACCACAGTTTTCTAATCCACTCATCCACTGATGGGCACTTAGGTTGTTTCCAAATCTTAGCTATTATAAATTGTGCTGCTATGACCATAGAGGTGCATATATCCTTTCTGATAGGTGTTTCTGATTTCTTGGGATATATTCCTAGAGTGGGATTACTGGGTCAAATGGGAGTTCCATTTGTAACTTTTTGAGGAAACACCATACTGGTTTCCACAGTGGCTGCACCAGTCTTCATTCCCACCAGCAGTGCACAAGTGTTCCTTTTTCTCTGAATCCTCACCAGCACTTGTCGTTTGTTGATGATAGCCATTCTGACAGGTGAGAGATGGTACCTCATGGTTGTTTTGGTTCGCATCTCTCAGATGATTAGTGACTTTGAGCATGTTTTCATATGTCTTCTGTATGTTTGCTTTCAAAAAGTGTCTATTTAGGTCCTTTGCCAATTTTTTTATTGGATTGTTTATCTTCTTTTTGTTAAGTTGTATGAATTTTCTGTAAATTTTAGAGATTAAATCCTTATAGAAGGTAACATTGGCAAATATGTTCTTCTATGTAGTGGGCTTTCTTATTGTTTTGTTCATGGTTTCTTTTGTTGTGCAGAAGTTTTTATTTTGATGAAGTCCCATTTTTTAATTTTCTCCTTAGTTTCCATTGCCCTAGGAGATGTATCAGTAAAGATATTGCCATGACGTATGTCCAATATTTTGCTGCCTATTGATTCTTCTAAGATTTTTATGGTTTCCAGTCTTATTTTTAAGTCCTTTTGAGTGTATTTTTGTGCATGGTGTAAATTGGTGGTCTAGTTTCATTTTTTTTTTTTTTTGCATGTATCTGTCCAATTTTTTAGTACCATTTATTGAAAGGACTGTCTTGACTCCATTGTGTGTTCTTAACTCCTTTGTTGAGTATTAATTGAGCATAATAGCTTGGGTCAATTTCTGAGTTCTCTGTTCTTTTCCATTGGTCTATATGTCTGTTCTTGTGTCAGTAACAGGCAGTTCTGAGAACAGTAGCTTTGTAATATAGCTTGATATCTGGTATTGTGACTCCTCCAACTTTGTTCTTATTAAGGATTGCTGTGCCTCCATCCTTCTTACCAGTCTCTATCTAGTCTCCACTTTCTGCACTTTCTGTCCTTGGTTATCAGATTTCTTTCCAGCTGGTCTTCAGTTAATTATTCAAGATATATTTTTTATTTTTTTATTTTTTTATTTTAGTTGTAATTCCTGTTTGGTCCTGGCAGCATGTCTGTGTAGCACCCACTTACTCCACTGCCATTTTTCTATTCTGTGATTCTCAAAAGGGACATGAACATCTTTTGTAAAAGATACAACCTAGGATTCATAATCTTTCATTCTTTCTGCCTCTCAGACGTCTCACTGCACATTCTGTATGCATAGAAAGCTCAAGAGCACATGTTATTATTCATCCAGTTCCAGAGAATTATACTTAGTATAGGTCTTTACAAAGTTAGGGAACCACATTACTCAATTACTTTTTAAATAAATGTTTTAATTGGTTTTTAGAGAAGGTAGAGGGATAGAGAGATAGAAACATCATTGAGAGAGAAACATTGATTGGCCTACTGGGGATTGAGGCCACAACCTCTTGGTTCATAGGTAGATGCTCAACCACTGAGGCATACTGGCTGGGCCTTAATTACTTTTAACATGAATAAAAGCATTAATTCATCTTTTGGCCAGGTATATGGCTTCTTTACTTGTCTCAAGGTTCAGACATGGCTGGTTACTTCTATTTTGCTCAAGCTCATTCTAATATCCAGCTATTTCCTGTGAGGCCTGTCAGTACAGTGTGTTTTAGATGGAATCTGGCCTTTCTATCACCTTGAAGTATTGTATTTAGGTTCTGATTGTCCATAAATGCTCCTCTGAAGTTCTTGGCTGGTTCTGTGTTGCAATACTAACACCAACTTGGAATAAATTGATTGTCAACATATGACATTTTATTGATAAACCAATATCAGTTCTAAAAAAGCTGGGTAAGGTGTTCTATTTTTGTGAAATTCTAAGAGAAATGTCTCAGCAAGTCCAGGTTTTAACTGTGTATAGTAGCCAGTTACACAGTTAACTGCTTATTACAAAAGGCTTTCCTTGGCATCCATTGTATGTATTCTGATCTTGGTTTTCTAAAAAGACAAAACAAAATAAAATAGTAAAACAAATATAGGATAAGAAATGTGCTGAAGAATGAAGGCAGATGAAGTTTTCTTTAGGTTTCAAAAAAAAAAAACCCCAACAAAACACAGAGAAGTAAGAACATAAAGAAGTAGCTGATTAAACAGAATGAACATGATTACCAAAAAACATTAAGCAAACTTCAAAAATGTTGTATGAATGCCCAGAATGAATCTTTCATTTTGGAGATAAATTGCTCAGCATGAATTATAGTATTTATCATCCAGCTTGATGAATGACATCATCTCATCACACAGCTTGTGAAAGTGATTACCAGAGACCTGAAAATGCCCTGCCAAGAGTTGTGTCAGGATCAGTCCCCTAACTACCAACTAGCAATTATACTGAGGTGTTTGAAAAAATTCTTACATGAAAATTTACCTTGAAACATGACAGAAATTATTTGGAAAATATATTTAACATGACAGGATAAAATATATCTCAATCAAAATATTGTTTCTATTCTTTGGAATAAATGGGAGACTTTAAAAAGGATCTGCTTTATCCACATTGCGCAGTTGATGGAATACTCCCATCACTGTCAAGTGAAGGCCGGAGTATTAAAAGATTTACCTGGAGTCATGAGTCATGAGAACAGTCAGTTGAATTCCAACTCAGAGATCAGGCTCTATTTGGTATTCTTGGGAAGATGTTTGGAAGCTCCAGTTCCTGTAAAGAATGTAGGCCTTCTGCTTCAGTGAGCACCCCTCCTCAGTATACACACAGACACACACACACACAACTTGTGCTGCACTTTTCCCTTTAAAATGGAACTAAAAAGTTTGAACTATGCAGGTGTTAACGAAAAAACCCAATGAAACCTGTAGAGAATTTTGTGAGTTTATTTGAGCCAAACTGTTGACATATGCCGGGAAGCAGAATCTCAATGAATTGAGATAATGCTCCAGAGAATGTCAGGGTTACATTTGTATTTATACATTCCAATCAAAGGAGGGATGTAGGTGGGTTACATGAAATTCATTGGTGATAGGTTAAGGAGGTGGGATAAAGCAAAGCAGGGGAAAGCCCTGGGATTGGATAAAAAGTAAAATGATGGACACATACTTAGGTGGGTGCAGGATCAATTAACATGATAATGAAGGGATTTGTAGTATCTGTCCTGGCACCCAGCACATTTGGCTGTGCCCCAGGGGCTTCAGAAATAGGGAAGTTACAAGTTACCCAGACATTTCACAAATAAGTTACCTTAGAGACAAAAAGACAAATGGGCTTAGTAAAGATCAAAGGTGATTTCTGTCAGGGGAAACACTGGCCAGGATGTGACCACCCATCATAACCTGTTTGTAGATAAATATTTAATTTTCAGACCATCTTTTGTGGTTACTGTAGGTCTCTGAGCCTGCAGGACTGCCATGCAGGCCTCTGATGAGCTTTTCAGGTTAGCATGTGGCTCCTTTTGTCCACACAGGAAAATGATATTTAAACTATTCTGAGAAAACTAATGTGAGCAATGTAATAGGATTCTTAGCTCTTGGCAAATAAAGTTATGATCCAGGAATGTGATTGAAAAGTCACCATAAGCTGAAAACATTGTCTTATTTTGCTTCTGTGGCCTCAAGTAGATGAAACAAAATAACAACAAAATACAAAGAATCATTAAGAAAGACATGAAAAGTGAAAACAAACACTATCCTGACAGTTTATTGAACCTTAGAATATCATATGTTGTTCTGGTCATTGAATTTAAAGAAATAAAACAAAACCAAACCACAGCAGGATTAAGGAAGAATAGAAGAGACTGATATGCAGAGATCAGAGACAACCTCTTCTCCCTAAGAAAGACTGAGAGGCAGATAGAACTCCAATACATATAATAGAAGAAGCTATTATTGGATAAATACACAGCAAGAGCAAGTTTACCAGACCTAGAGCTCTTGTGAAGTCAGAAAAGGTGCAAATTAGGACAAATAAAAGGAAACTTTGATTTGCACAATGTGTACTATAGTGTAGTCCTCATGGCAACCATAATACCAAGAAAATCTTGGGGAGTGAGTATTAATAACACCACAGTTGATGGGCATTAGGTGGTCTTGAGTTTGAATCCCAACTACAGCATTTGCTAAGAGTGACTTTAGGCAAAGTAATTAATGTACTTGAGCTTCATATTTCTCATGTATAAAATGGAGGAAATGACATTGTCTACCTCACTGGGTTGTTGTGAGGATTAAGTCAGGTAATGGATAAAAACACCTAACAGTGTCCAGCACATAATAAGAAGTCAACAGAAGTTAACTAACAATATTAGTCATGGATAAGAGTTTCCATAATGTAATTACTAGAGTAACTCTGTGGCTCTGATTCTCTGTAGAAATTCCTATGCTGTAATGTTAGCCAAGGCAGCTAGTTAGGTATTAACAAAAGAGAAGGGAGAAAGCTTAATTAAATCGGGCGGGGAAATGTCAGCTTCCCAGGCACCTCAGGAGGCAGAGGCATCCTCTGTCAAAGGGATGTTAATCCTGGAGACGCAGGAAAGACCTGCTTTCCAATTTCCTGGAGGAACAACTGGCCACTTAGGGAAGGGGGTCGGTTGAGAACCAGCGAGGGGGCAATTCCTTTGCTGGTACAGGTGCTGGAAGCCAGGATGGCCTTCTAAGCGCATGTGCAGTAAAAGCCAGATGATGCAGCAGAACTTTGAGGCATGCGCAGTAAAAGCAAAAATGGCGACCATAAACGGGAGGAGTGTAACCTGGGGAAGTCTGGCGAAAGGATCAGGTAGTGTAAGGGCAACAAACCCCCAAGCTCCAGGAAAGGGATTGGATAGGAGGAGGCACCAGCACAAGCCCAAGAAGAATTAGGAAGAAGACTGGTTAGTTTGAAAGGAAGTTTAATCCCTTCCCAAACCCAAAGAGATACAATCAAAGCTTAACAAAGGCCCCAGGTGTGTTTTCTCTCCCTAGCAGCTGTGCGGGCCTGGGCCTGGCAGCTGGGTGGGCGGAAGTGTAGCACCGCTCACATCCAGGTGCTGGGTGCGGTCAGCCTTGGTGGCAGAAGGGCTGCTGAGGAAATAAGACACAGAGATGTATTGCAGCTCCGGTCCTGGCCCTCGGGGTCTGGTGAGCGTGGGTGTGGGCCTGAAGTCCCACCGTGTGGACTTCCTTCTGCAGAAAGATGGAGCTGAGCCACCTCTTTGTGGATGAGACATCAGGCATCTGGGGCCAGTTTTCGATACAATAAATCTTGCCACTGTACCTCATATCCTCCTATGTGTGAGTCCCTGATATTCCCTTCCCTTGACTTGTGAAAGAATCCTAGTTTTTTTCTGGCAACACTAAGAAAGGGATCAGCTCACAGGTCCTGTAAAGAAACAAATCATAAAACTTTTAGGGTTTGTGGGACATATGATCTCTGTCAAAACTACTCAACTCTGCCCTTCAGCATGAGAGCAGTCACGGATAATCTGTACATGAATTGATACAGTTATGATACAATTAAACTTTATTTATGGACAGTGGAATTTGAATTTCACACAATTTTATGGCATTAAATATGGGTGTGTTTTTTTTGGCCTTTTTTCCCCAATCATTTAAAAAGTTTAAAAACCATTCTTATCTCCTGATATATACCAAAACAAGTGGTGGGCTGGATTTGGCCCATAGGTTGTAGTTGTCTCTGGTAAAACAAGGAGGGGTTCTGAGTTAGCAACCCCACAATGTGCCACTTTGGCATGTAGATTATGTTGAGCTGAAGCCCATCAAGATCCAGCAGACTCAGGAAAAGCTGTTTACCTCTCCCTGGCATACCAAGAAGACAGTTATTACCAGTAATAACTTTTTCATCTGAGAGACTTACCTGCTCGACAAGGCTAATATTTGTTTACCAAACCTTTGCTTTTCTTTCAGTGAATTGCTTTCCTCCTTATTGAAGCCCCAGGCCCATATTTCATTTTTTAGCTAAAGATGATTTATAAACTTCAATTACCTGGCTGTCTTTGAGTCTCATATCTTTGTGGGGTTTCCATACATACTTAATTAAATTTGTTTTTCTCCTGTTCATCTCTTTATTACAGGTGGTCTCAGCTAAGAACCTAAAAGTGTAGAGAAAATATTATTTTCCCTCCCCAACAATAATTCAGTCACTTAGTTTTAACAATATTAAGAACAATTCTCAAGCTCTCTAGTTTTGTAACATTCCATCCTTGTTGGAGGACACACACACTAATCTGCTGCCTAGAATGTAACTGTGAGATTAAAGTGAACTAAAGTATATTTTGAAAGAATAGGACATTTCAGGATTGCTTCTTAGATTCTGACCATCTGTAGACCTGTAGAACAAGGTAGGGACAACTGAATTAGAACTATAGTGACAAAGAAGTTTTAATAAATTGTCTTTTGGTGATGAATTCTGAAAATGACAAGTATGAAATATTGTAGGAGCCATTGTCAATCCTATGTCTTTATGTTTATGATTCAGTGGATCATAAGACTGGATAGTCAATCAACAGCTGAAAAATATTATGGTAATTAAGCCCAAGATTCTGAAGGTAGCCTTTGAAAACATCTTTTACAATTGTCTTTATTATGACTAGTGCTAGAACATCTGTAGTTTTGCAGTAAAGGACAAAATTTATTCTTGATATGATATTTCTATTAGTGTGCTTAAGTAAATTTCCCTTTAAAATTGGAAACTATAATCCTCTATTACTACAATATTGTGGTAACTCATGTGTGAGAAAGAGTCACCCTTTACATTCACTCCCTCCCTTCAAATGAGTGGAGATTCAGCAATCTTGGCTAAGAGCTGGAAGCTTGGGCAGTGGACAGATGTAAGGAGCACAGTGAAGAATTTTCTGCAAATCTGTCTCCTGAATATCGTGTTCATACCCATTCATCTACAGATACTTATTGGGTACCTCCTAATGGAATCTACATGTATTATGCCCAATAAGTAGAGTATCTAGGGCCCCCCATACTTTTAAGTGTCTATAAAAATGTTTAATTTCTTTTAAAAACAGACAAAAAATAATAACTTTTAGGTTGAAATTTTTAAAATATATAATGCTAACATATTTTTGTCCTTTATACAAATATAACAGTAAATAGAAATTTTACTATTTTTATGGAGAAAAAGATCATGGAGATAAAAGTTGCAAGGGTCATCAAAAGTCATAATGTCTCCCTGCCTCTTAGGTCCTTAACTCTCTGAAATGAGTGCAAAGGAAAAGGAGAAAACATGTTATAGTGCTCTAACCTTTCCTGGCCATACTCCTTTGGTTTTAGCCACTCTATGTGGCCAACCCAACAAAATGGGGAGAAGGGGTTCTAGATCTTGCCTGTGAGGTTGTAGGAAGCTTCTGAGTTAAATATCCCCCAAAAGTGACCTTCAAGGTGCCTTGGCCGAGTGTGTGCTGATGGACTTATGGTGAAAGTATGGCGTGGACTCAGTACAGTGGCCTCTCTGTTGAGTGGCATCTCAGAGTCCTTGGAAACTGTGGGACCCATTCTGACACTGCAGGAGCCAATGTCTGGGAGAAGGTCTGCCCTGGGGCTTGGTGCACTGATAGAGAGTTCAAGGCACACAGGGCCTCAGGGCTGCTTGGGATTGACAGGGCCCACTCCTTCATCAGCTTTACAGGCTGGAGCAGGTCTTTTAGCTTGAGCCTTCCTGGACACAGTTTCTGAAATGTGAATTTCAGAAAATCCAGATAAGAAAAGAAGTCAGAGGTAGGTATTAGGGGAGAGTAGTGTACTAATGGCCACAGAGGGTTCTCCTCCCACTGAAACGTGGTTTTGGGGTGCAGACTTCTCATGAGTTCTTGTCTGATGAAGATGAGTAAATTCATGGACTAACAGATTTCTTTAATAAAAATGAAGAAGTTTATTAGAAGCATATACAAATTCCATTGGGGCAAGGGTGTCCTCAAAAGGGAACCCCTGGAAAGAGGCCCCCAAAAGCCTACTCTCTTTCTCTAATGGGAAAAAATATGAATCCAAAAATCTAAAATCTAAAAATCTGATAATCTGTAATCTAAAACAATCTCTTTTGTGTCCCTTTGTCTTCAGTTTATATATGCTGCAATTCTTTGTTTGGACCTGATCCTTTCTAATTGGACCCTTCATAATTTAGGACACTCATGCTTTCTTCATTGGTCATTTTACTATCTAGTATCAGTTTCAAAGGCCAAAGCCTACATGGTACCACCCTGTTCCTCTCTCTTTATCTTGCAATATTCCTCTATCTTCCTTGAAAAAATGTTTCTTTCTTTCCGTATCCTGTGACTTTTCTTTATCCTCTGTGATTGTATGCCTTCTTCATCTTCCTGTAGCATTTCTCTATCATCTGTATAAGTAAGATAAGCATTTTGGGTCTTTAGTCCCCATCTATGCATTCCTCTCCCATGGACCCTCTTTATTTATAAGACTCCTTAAACCAGCCTATTTTGTTTCTAAATTCCTTTTGCCACTGTGCGGGGTTATGTGGCAGCACCACTTGGCAAATGTGCAATATGTGGTGGAAGACTCAGACAGCAGTGTTGCCTGAGCCCAGGGTCTGTACCTACTCCTAAACCAGACCTCCTCCTCTGCCTCCAGAGCTGGAGACTCTGGAGCCCAGTACCTGACTTAGCAAGCCTGCACTCGTGTTCATTTTAAGAGGAACTGTGTTACATCTTGTGGAAGCAGCTTGCTGCATGTGTGTGATGTTTTTTGGGGGGCGGGGATGAGGAACTAGGGTGGTCAGCACTTCTATTAGGCAGCTGGAGGAACTGAAACTCCATGAGAGTTCTGCCATGGGGTGTCTCCATGGGAGCTGGTGGTGGTGGCTCAAAGGCAGCTCAGGGAGTGGGTTCCTATAAGGGTTGAAGAAAATAAAATCTGAGGGCTCACTGTGGTCCCACCATGATGGATTGCTGTTTTTCCCAATGTGCTGAAGGTTACCACTGAAATCTCTAATTTTTGTATCTAAGTTATTATGAAGGATGACAACAAGTTTTTCATAGTCCACTTTGAGTTAGGATGGTTTATAATTTCTTCTAGGAGGCAGTTTCTATATTTATAAGCCAAGAGTACTCTTCTGAAATCCTATTTAAATAAACCTAGAATACATTAGTAGCCTATCTAGGGGCCTCTTTTTCTGTGGACCTGGTTAGGATTTAGAGGATTGGTCTTGAATTTTTTGCTGATGGCTTCCAGGAATGATGACGCTGGTGTCACATGCCAGTCCCCACTCATCAGGTCTAACAGGTCAATAGGCTCTGCAGGAACATAGTCAGGCGCCACACAGCCAGAAGTCTCCCCAGGCAGCTCTGCCACTGTCCAGTCAATGCCACCCAGGAGAGGTGGGGTGGCAGAGTCAGCCACAGATCAAGCTATACAGCCATCTGATTTAGGGAGGACATGGGATTGCACCCTCCACCTTATAGGCAAGGATCACCACACACCCTAATAAACCAAGAGCTTGTCTTATTTCATATGGGCAGTAATCCCCACAATGGAGGTCATATTCCAAGTGGCTAGCACATTGACATCAAATATAAACCTTAAAAAGCATTCCTGGAGGACCAATGGATGAGCACAACAGTCAATATTTCTGGTAAAGTTCACTATCATGTCTAGATTAGGTATGACAATCACCTCTTTTTTTGTTTGCTTAAAACATGCACCATGTAGGACTGTCTTGACTGGTTTTTAACATCTTTTTGGTGCATTTTTCCTGCTCCACCATATTAATTCTTTGCCCTTGCAGGTATTGATAGTGTCTGGCACCACCAGGAGTTGGGATGCCATGGTGGTTTGAGTGATATGGTTTGGAAACCACCAGTAAGGCTTATTTGTTATCAGAAATGGAAAAAGTTGTGGGCAGAGTAGGAGAAGTGAACCCTGGGTTATGAAGATGACAGGCTTTGGGTGCAAGAAGTGTGGGTCTGCAAGGTCAACACTATGCATTCAAAACCTAGAAGCCTCTGTTTTTAAAGGCAGAACTGCTTCTGCTATGGAAAGACTTTTCACCAAAGTGGGATTTCTATGTAGAATTCATAGCTGCTAACAAAAGGGACAGGATCACATGTCACGTGTGCTTTTGGCAAGGGGTGGTTGCAGCCTCCACTAAGCACAGTGTGACAAAGTTTCAGAGAAGCCAAGGTGAAGTTAGTTCAGAGTATCTGTGACTAAGGGACAATGAACACCCTTCACAAACCAGTCATCAGTCCAGGCTGCCTGAATTCTTAATTTGAAAAACTACTGTAATTGGAAAGGAAGAAGAGGGCAGAGTTACCACAGAGGTCCTCAGAGAGCACCAGGGTGGCACCATGGAACTCCTGAGGAACCAGAAATGCTGGCCAGCTGGTTGGTGGTGGAAGATGAGTAGACAAGTTTTTGTGCCTCACCCGAGCCCTCTCAGATTCTCTGCAGGGCTTTGCTCACAGTGCCCCCCATTTGCTTCCAACATGACTGGTGGCTATGGGCCTCAGACACAAATCCTTTAATGAGAAACTGACTTGGATCTTGGTTGATGGAGATAATTATTGTGTAGGTTCAATTTTGACAAAGAGGAACATCTAATAAGCAACTGTACTGAACCCGGAGGAGAAACAAAACTCAGCAAGCATCCCATCTTTCAACCTGAGAAAAAGAAATAGACCTTGTTTGGGGGTGGGGTGTGTATTAGATTAAGTGTAGATGTTGATGTGTTTCCCTGCCACCTAATTTCAAATTTCCCAACTCCCAGATTTTCTAAAGGTATTTTACAAACTATAGTTCTTGGCCTATGAGTGGATTCTGAAATCAGTTCAGTAGGGCATGACCAATATTTTTGTTTCATTTTACATTTTTTTGTTATTGAAGATATCAAATATATAAAGTCTTAGAGAGAATATAGCATGATGAACCTCCATGTGTTCTTCACCCAATTTCAATATTTATTGACTCAGAATTGTTTAATCTACACCCAAGACCTCTGTCTTCATTATTTTGATGCATGTTCCAGACCTCATAGCATTTCACCTATAAATATCTTGGTATATATCCCTAAAAGATGATGATTATTACCATTAAAATTTTTTTAAAAAATCATCACCCGAGGATATGTTTATTGATTTATTATTTTTAGAGAGAGAAGAAGGGGGAGGGAGAGAGATTTTGATGTGAGAGAGAAACATTGACTGATCGGTTGACTCCTGTATTTACCCTGACTGGGAACAAACCCAAAACCTAGGTATGTGGCCTAATTGGGAATTGAAACCCACAACCTTTCAGTTTACTGAATGAGGCTACAACCAACTGAGGCACATCAGTCATGGCTGATTATTACCATTTTGAAATGACATACATGGAAAAAAAATAGAGAGTGAAGGCTAAGTAATATTTTATTAAGCTTCGGTTTCCCATGTGTGTGCATGTGTGCACGTGTGTATACTTGGCTACCATGAAAATGTATTACTTACAAATGAGTCTCCAAGGAAGTTCAAAAGTCATTGTGTTAGAAGAAACTCTGAAGGACCCAGTTCTCACAGGTAGCCTCAGCATCCTTCACCCAACTATACCCCTCAGAGAAGTATCCCACTCAACCCAATAGAAGAGAAGGTTGGGGGAATTTGGAAGGTGACTTGCAAAGCTTTCACTAGGGAGAATTTGAGATGGGGTTCAAGAAGAAGTTTCCTATCTAATAAAAGAGTAATATGCAAATTAGTCATCACTCCATCACAAAGATGGCTTCCCCCATGGTCACAAGATGGTGGCACCCATAGCCACATCCTATCTAATAAAAGAGTAATATCAAATTAGGTGTCACTCCATCACAAAGATGGCCGCTCCCATGGCCACAAGATGGCGGTGCGCAGTCCGGGTTAGCCTTGCCACTGAAGTGGTCAGGCCTGTTAGCCAGGAAGGTGGTGGGGGAGGCGGGTGGCCCAAGGGGCATAACAGGCAATCAGAGGGGGTTGGGGGTCCCCTGCCCAGGCCAGAGGCCTTTGCCAGAGGCCTCAGGCATTAGCAAGGGCAGAGCTGGTGATCAGAGGGGGCAGGGGCAGAGCCAGTGATCAGAGGGGTATGTGGGTGCCCTACCCAGGCATAAGGCCTGGGCCAGAGGCCTCAGGCCTGGGTAGGAGGAAGGCCAAAATCGCAGGTGCCAGGGTTCTGAAGAGCCAGCAATCAGAGGGGCAGGGGCAAAGCCTGTGATTGCAGGGGTCTGAGCACTGGTGAAGCCAGAAAAGCAGGGGGCTGGGGGCCCCCTTCCCAGGCCTGTAGCCTTGGCCAGAGGTTCAAGGGATAGAGTTGGCAATGGCAGGGGCCTGGGCAGTGGTGGAGCTGGGATTGGAGGGGCAGGGGTGGAGTCGGAGATTGGAGTGAACTATAGAGGACACACCTTTCTGACCATTCATTGGCTAAGCTCCCTGTATGTCACTGGTAATATTCTTAGTAACTTGGGTAATAAGAATCCAAAAAGGCGATCTAGGATTTTCCCACCACACTCCTGGAGAAAAAAATGAAGATCCACTACTGGAGGGCTAAAAAGTGTCGTATCCTGCCCTAGCCAATTTGTCTCAGTGCATAATGCCTCAGTCTGCTGACTGCAGGGTCTGAGTTCAATTCTGACCAAGGGCATGTACCTAGGTTGCAGGCTCCTTCCTGGCTGGGGCCCAGGTCAGGGCATATGCAGAAGACAACCAATCAAAGTGTTCCTCTCACTTTGATGTTTCTCTCTGTCTTTTCCTTTCTCTTCCACATTCTCTAAAAATCAGTGGAAACATATCCTCAGGTGAGGATTAAAAAAATAATAATAAAGAAAGAAATGTCTTATCCTATGAAAGACACATCTTAAAAATCCCTAAAGAAAGTTGTCATTTTTTCATGGTGAAGGGACTCGAGTCCGTGTTGATGAAAACACCTTGGTGGCTGTGGTGACTGGCAGTGGCTACAGCAGTGGGGTGATGGGGCTGGTGGCTTCCCCTGATTAGCCTGGTCACCTCCCTAAAAAGGCTGGCCCAAAGGGGAGCAGGGAGCAGGCCTAAGCCATCAGTAGGACACCCCCTGAGGGCTCCCAATATGTGAGAGGGGGCAGGCTGGGCTGAGGAACGCCCCCTCCCACACACACACACACACACACACACACACACACACACAGTGCACAAATTTCATGCACTGGGCCCCTAGTACAATAATAAATGTTTGCAGCCTCCCCCTTCATTCTTTTCTAAGGAGGCCTTGGATTATGGCTTTGTGCTGCTACTGAGATTAAAAGGTGAATTGAAAGAGGCCTAGAAAAGCTAAATGTGTCTCCTTAATGAAGAGCTGAGCAGAAGGGGAGGTAGAGGGAAAGAGCCAACCCTGGAGGAGTTCAGAATAGTTAGTGGGAAAGGACCCAGGAGAGATTTCTGGGTGGCTGCTATGGAGATGGGCATGGATAGCTGAGGAGGGACGTTATGATAATTTGCTGTGAGTCATGCAGTACATCTTGTTTTAGGTCTGTTTTAAAAATGTCAGGAGAGCTTTTAAATCTTTTTTAGTGCTTTTTGGATATCGAGCTAGTGCTTCCATTGAATGCCATCCCAGGTTGCATAGGCTGGAGTGAATTGCTTACAGTCTCCCCTACGCCCTTCTTTATAGACCTGTTTCTTACTCTTCTTCCAAACTACAGCCCAGGCAGCCTTGCTTCCAGAAAACCCTTCCTAGGTGCTCCTGTAGCCCCCATGCCTATCTTATTATCATACTTCCATACCCTAAGGCACTGAAAGATGGTTACATGCTGGTCTCCTTACACTAGCCAGGACCCTCACTGATTCACTACAATATTCCCTGAACTACTAGCATATAATATAATCTTTAGTATTTTTCTGTCATTAAGGAAATGAGCATCTAACTGAGGGTGGGGGAAGGAAGTCTCAGGAAATAATAGGAAAAATACAATTTGGAATAAAAGTAAGCATTGCCCTAACTGGTTTGGCTCAGTGGATAGAATGTCAGCCTGTGCACTGAAGGGTCTCAAGTTTGATTCTGGTCAAGGACACATGCCCCAGTTGGTGACTCAACCCCCAGTAGGGGCATGCAGGAGGCAGTCAATCAATGATTCTCTCTTGACATTGATGTTTCTATCTCTCTCCCTCTCCCTTCCTTTCTGAAATCAATAAAAGTATATATATTAGGGGCCCAGAGCACAAAAATTTGTGCACTTGGGTGAGGGGTCCCCTCAGCCTGGTCTGCACCCTCTCCAATCAGGGAACCCTCAGGGATGCTGGCTCCTAACCACTCACCTGCCTGCTGGCCTGATCCCCCTAACTTCTCTCCTCTGCTGGCCTGATACTCCTAACTGTTCTCTGCCTG
>PVJC01026852.1:0-23700 GCA_004026665.1 Murina feae
ACACACACACACACACACACACACAAAAGGCGCCTGGCAGACTGGGGCCATCATAGGACATCCACGGAGGGGTCCCAGACTGTGAGAGGGCACAGGCCGGGCTGAGAGACTCCCTCCACCCCGAGTGCACAAATTTTTGTGTACCGGGCCCCTAGTTAATTATAAGTGAAACACTGAGTAACATTACCCAAGTGAAGAAGGAACACTGCCAGTTTATGAGAGCCCCATGTGTGTCTTTCTCCAATTGCACACCCAACTGCCAGGTATATGCCAACATAATTAAGTATTAACATGAGATTTTGATCATTATTTCCACTCCTCCTTTTACAGAATGTAATGAATATAACTAACATTCACGATCACTTTGTAAAGCATATGACTGTCTAACCTCTATGCTGTACACCTGAACTAGAGGTACACGCTCCACATGGTTAAATCTTAGAAACAAATAAAGCAATGTTTTACTTGCCGTACTACTGATCACCCTGGGGCTGACTGTTGACGTCTGCTGCCTGCATCGCTGTGTATGACTCATACATGTCCAAGAGCTTGTCTACAGCACATGGAAGAAAAGACTGTGGCTTGAAGTACTACACAAACTTCAGAGTTCATGAAAATTAGTAAAAACAAAGTATTTCATATGCTATACTATGCACTGACAGGAGTACTATATAAATTTTATTCTCTACATTTTTCTCAAAATAACCCTGCTATTATCTAAATCAAACATTTAAGACATTTTACCTATTTCATTAATATATTAACTCATTCAGCATATATTTATTGAGGCACCCACTGTGTGTCAGGTACTATACTAGAGTTTAAATTATTCTTCATTTTTTATGTCCTGCTTCTTAGAGACTCAACACTCACTGGTCTTCAGAAAACAAGCTTTATCCTGATACTAAGACCCAGAGTGAGAGCAGAAGTAAAACAATGCCTGCAAATAGCCAGGAAGAGATATGTTGTTAGATTGTTGATATAAAGTGCCCTCAAATAATCACATTATTATGGTCTCACTTCTCATATAATAGCAAATACCTTAAATATTAACTCCAAAACTTTTTTTTTTTTAAGTAAAATCACTTATATAACAACACGGAAAAGAACACACAGATCTGAAATATTTAAATCTAATTTTTTGTCTTCTTTTCAAAATAAATCACTGCATGTCTCTCTCACCCCGTCATGAGCTTCAACAAGTGAGTGAAGTCCTCCTGGGCATTGAAGTATACATCAACACGGTTCGATCAGTGCCAGGACGCTGCAAAGACTCAGCCAATCATGATCACTTCCCATCTACTTTTCACTTCAGGTCCTTTTATCTTCCAATAAATAAGAATTGCAACCATGGAAACATTGTCTGATCTGCATCTCAACAATATTATTAAGCCTCAATCCGTGGCTCTAATTTGAGTGACTGGAGAGAAAATATGTATTGCTGACACACCCTAACAAATAAAAGCTGCTTAATGACGATGCATGAATGCCAGTGCGGAAGAATTTTTGGTGGCCACTTCCTGGTTCACAGGTTTAAGAGAGGACATAAAAGAAGCACTTGAATCATTTAGAGAACATTTGGCCATACAAAGAGCAGAAGACAGAATTCACAAGAACAGATTACGTTATTTTAAATGTATTGTTGTCGTAACCAAAATAAAAAGTGCATTTTCAAAATGATGATGAGCTTTACACAGTAAAGCTCAGGATTTGTGTGTGTGTGGGAGGGGAGGGTCCTGTGTGCTGTGCTCCCCTGTAAACTCTAGTTAAACCCAGTTTCATTGGGTTCATTAACATAAACCAACACCTACCTGCCAGTGGACAGTGTGTGTTCAGACTTGGGGAGTGTAAAGTGGTCACACAGGGCAATGGGAACTGGAAGAGACTAGTGAGAATGTGATTCTGGGCAGACACAGTGAATGTCATGAGCAAAATCTCTGAAGAATAAAAACAAAGGTATTTGTAATCATAGTTGAATATCAGTATCTCAATAAAATTTGTATTTATTACTAATAAATTCATTTAGGAATATGTTTATGTGAGCTAATAGTTACTCAGTTTCATTTGCGATAAATTCACACTGAAAGGAGGAACTTTTTAAGTTTTGCCATAAGTGAGTGTGTGCACTCAACCAGTTACCACTTTTCTAATTATTCATTATCTCCCCTTTCTATGATAAGTATAATATTCTTATCACTTTACAACTTAGAAATATGTCTACTAGTACTTTAAACAGACTTTAAAACTTAAAGAAAATAATTCCTAAACATACGCATCCTCTGTGACCCAGTAATTCCACTCTTGGGAATATACCCGCCACAATCAAAGACTAAAAAATGGCCAAGGCAGCTTTATTGATAATAGCCCCAAACTGGAAGCAACTCAAGTTAACAATTACATATTAACAATTACATATCCATCCAATGTCACACTATAGACCAATGAAAAAGGACAAGCTGCTAATATACACAGCAACACAGTAAAATAAGGAAATGTAATCTGTGTCTGAGTGGGGGCCCAATGGAAATACTCTATTTTAGATGGCAACGGTTATATTTTACGTACATAGAAATTTGAGTATATTGTTAATATTAACTACAACTCAATAAAAAAAGTTTTAATTCAATAGTCAGTGAAAAAATCCTAATACGAATTAATCATGGTGAATAAAATAATGAAGACATGCCCACAAACACACATATGTAAGACTGGGCAAAAAATGTGCAAAAAAAAAGGAAATGCGTGTATTTCCTGAATTATGGGCAACTGAAATTTTTATTTAAGGTAATTCTTCAAATGTCATTATGATTCTGCTCTGATCATTAAGAACAGGTCTAAATACATTGAGAGTTTTAAGAACTAATTAATGTAAAATGCTATTGAAGGGCAGATCTATGGAAAAAGAACAGAGATTATATTTTCAGATAAAGTGGCTTAGGAGTGGCTTAGGGGAGACATGGAGGAAACAGGAGTTCTGAATGATGCAAACTGGAAAAGTTCTAGGCAAAAAACTCAAGTGGCTGTGCAGTTGGATATAAACTTGTAGAACAGCTGGAGATCAAGGGAGAGTGGATCCCGCCTCAGAGGAACAAATGAAGGCTGGATCTCAGAGAGAATAAAAGGGAGCCGAGTTTCAGAACATCACTCCTGCTAGTGCCTGCCTGGGTAACCTGTCTGGCAATAAGAACACTAATCATAGGGCCACTGGGTTGTGAGGAGGACTAATGAGGCACTGCAGGTAACGCAGGGAAAGCAATGCCTGCCGATAATAACGGCTCAGTCAATATCAGATAACGCAGCAAGAAAGTTAAAGCCTGCAAAGAAAATAAAGAGAAAAGATTCATTTCACTGGATTACCACCCCTTCTCCCCCAATTTATTAGGCTTTGTAAAAAAGTCAAACTCACTGTTTTATCAAAGCTATACTGCTACACTTAACTTAGTCATGATTTTGCATCACTCAGAACTTTAACATTCATTTTACCCAGTATTCACACAAAAATGTGTCATGAAATATCAGTTTTTAAGTGAGCTGTAGAATAAGAAATGTGTCGTTCATTCTTTTCCACTTTATTAACTACTGAGTACCCTGACTCCCTTCCTCCTCTTGCTCCCCTGGCCTTCTGTTTTACCCCTTTTACAATGCCCACCCAAGCTTCTGCTGCTGAGACCTCCTAGCTGGCTGGGTGGCAGGTGGGGGATGTGATTCTGGGGGATCTACAATACACATGGAGGAAGGCACGTTTACAAATCAGAGGAAACTCCTGAAACATTTTCTGCAGAAGTGACATTTAAACTGAGAACCAAAGGATAAAGATATTCATGTGATGTTTATGTGTGGCAAGTGGGGGTGTTTGAAAGAAGGTCAAATGCAAAGGAGAAAGGCCTTCAGATGAAAAATACTTGGCTTTTGGGGGGACACTGAGAAAACCTGGATGTGGCCAGAACCTGAGGAGTAAAGAAGTGTTAGAGGTAAGAGTGAGAAAGATGGGGAGGCCAGAACACCGAATGCCTCAGAGTAAGGCATTTATTCCAGGCACTGTGGAAAGCCGTGGGCTGGGTGTAAGCAGGGAGATGACACGTTCTTATTCGTGGTTTAAGAAGATCAACCCTGAAGGGAATGATATGGAAACTGAAGGAGCAGTGAATAGACTGGGGCAGATGGCTGCCTATGCAATGGCCATGGCTCCTGGGATGACACTGAGCAGGAGAGGGGAGGGAAAGTGGGAAAAGCGAGGCTCATTGGAGGTCATACTGGCAGGTCTGCTATTCGATGACAAATTAGATCAGGTGCCAGGAGAAGACATTCTACTCCCAGGTAATTATATAAAACAAATGATAGCACAAAGACTTTGTAAAAGAATGGTCATAACAGCTCTATTTGTAAAAAGCCAAAATTTGCAAACAATCCAAATGTTCAACAGGTCAATGAATTAACAAACTGCACCACATGCATACAATGTCATGGTATTCAGGGGAAAAAGAAATTGATTGGTCCAACAGAATGAATGAATCTCAGAGGAATTCATAATAGAATAGTGTATGGTCCCATGAATATAAAAATTCAAGAAAATACAAACTAATTTGCAGAAAGGAGATCAGTGGCTGTCTCAGGAGTCAGGGGTTTACAAAGAAGCATGAGCACACCTATAGAGCTGGCTCTACCACTGCCTTGGTTGTGGTGACTGTTCCATGAGTACATTACATACATGTGTCAAAACTTGTTAAATTGTGCACTTCAAATATGTGCAGTTTATTGTATGCCAATTGTACCTCCTAGATCTGTTTTGTTAAAAAGGAATATAGGCTAATGATACATACAACAAGATGGCTAAATCTCAACATGATAATACTAAATTTAAAAAGCAAGGCACAAAAGTCTGCGCACTATATGATTCTAGTTATATGTTAGTTTAGACAAGGCAACATTAAGGACAGAAATCACATCAGTGGTTGCCTGGGAAAACGAGGAAGGGCTGATTGCTTAAAAGACATAAGGCAATTTGAGGGAGAAGGGGTAAAAAAGGTTCTATATCTTCATTGTGGCAGTGGTTACACAAAGGCATACATTTGTCAAACTCATTGAAGTGTATGCTATAAAAAATAATGGATTTTAACTAATGTAAATTATGTCTCAATGTAATTATCTGAGTAATGATAGCCAATATCAATAAATTATAGCCCTCTTAAGTTAAAAATAAAAAATTCCTATGTCATCTTTGTGTAACCTACTCCAGAAAAAAGTTGGTATGGCTTTTGCCAGGTTCCTGTAATCTTTCTCCAGTATTCCACATTTGCTCTTATCACAGTGAGTTAGAAATATTGTTATTCATATCTCCAACCAGACATGAAAATCTTAGGAGAGAACAGTTCTAGTCAATGTTTGATCCCAATACAGAATGTAGTGCTTGAAAATGAGGTTCTCAACACATTTATTTTATTGGTATTTCACCTTCCTTCTCCAGTACAATTACTCATTTATTCAGTGAACACATCCTCATTAAGCTTGAATTAAAAGTCCAATTTAAAAAGTGACTCGGAATAACAGAGTCCCTACCCTCAGATGTCTAACAGTCAAGTCTGGGAGAATGACTGTCAAACATCCGACCACAATGTGTGATGAACTAGGTAATTATGACAGGGAAAGAACAAGATACACTAAATTGTTATATCAGGCCAGTAGATTAGAAAAGATTTTGAAGGTGGTATCTGAGCATAGATACAGGAAGTTGGCTAGAATGATGGGGGGGGGGGATGATGGTGATGGCGCCTGTTTCAAACGACAGAATCATCACTTTTGAAGGCACAGAGAACAGTGCATTTGTGAAACTAAAATACTTACTCCAGCTGAAGTGTTAAGCCTGAGACCTCAAAAACAGAGAGCTGAGGCTTGGAGTAGAAGTCACATGGGGTCTCGCGATGTGAATCCACTTGGACTGCAGCCTAAGGGCATTAAGGCATTAAAAAAATCAACCAATTATGGGTTTTTTCAATATATTTTTATTTTATTTTATAGAGAGAGGAAGGGATAGGGAGAGAGAAACATTGATGGGAGAGAGAAACATAGACTGGTTGCCTCCCACCGCAACCAGGGATTGAACCCACACCTGACAGAGAATTGAATCAGAGACCTTTAGGTGCATGGGATGGTGCTCAAACAACTGAGCCTCACTAGCCATGGCTTAACAACTTGTTTTAAAAATAGGAAAATGATCAAATTGGCTTTCTCTCTGTCGCTCTAACTGCCATCTAGGGGCCTGAATGGACATCAGGAAGATAAGGAAGGGGGAGCAGTTGGTTGTTGCAAAAACTCAGGTTAGAAATAATAATTATTCTGCTGAAAATTAGCCCAAACTATGGAAACAATAGTCTTCCTACATACCTAACAATCTCAGTTAAATGAATGAATAAAGTTTAGTTTTGCCATACAGATTAAGTTTTAAAACATTGACAACTTGTAAAATAGTTTAAAAACTATAAATTCCTAATAAGCATAACGAAATCAAAGTGTCCTATACAATTCTAAAGAATATGGACTTAAGGTTAGCTGTTTCTCTCCTCTTCCACACTCTACGGTTCTTAAATTCAGTTTAAACACCTTTGAAGCATCACTAGATTCTATCCTATTCTGTTTGCATCTTCACTGTGGCCAGGGGACTCTTGTGAAAGCTTCCTGCTGTTGCTCTGCCTCTTGTCTCTCCCTCTTTAATTTGTCCTCCAAAATGCTGTCAATCAACGGTTTTCAACCTGTGGGTCGCGACCCCCTTTGGCGGTCGAACGACCCTTTCACAGGGGTCGCCTAAGACCATCCTGCATATCAGATATTTACATTACGATTCATAACAGTAGCAACATTACAGTTATGAAGCAGCAATGAAAATAACTTTATGGTTGGGTCACAGCATGAGGAACTGCATTTAAAGGGCCCAAAGGTTGAGAACCACTGCGTGTCAATTAACCTGGAGCAAAAAAAAAAAAAAGGGGGGGGGAGGTCTTTCATAACTCAATCTACTTGCAGATTTTTGATGGATCCCCATTGTGTCAGCGGTCGCCAACTGGTGGTCCCCGGACCACTGGCGGTCTGTGAGGTCCGGAAGGTTGGAGACCGCTGGCCTAGATGACATAGCCCAAATCTTTGTCACTCACATTCGAAATTGTCAGAATCTGGCCCAGTGTTCCTTCCCCATTTCATCTTTTGTTGCTCCACTTATTCCACATGTAATCTGCCCCGAACATCTTTCTGATTCTTCTCTATTCAGCAAGTTCTAATCAGGAAGCCATTAACTCCTTCGTGAAATCTCTCCAGACTATTCAAACTATGCTTTGTGCTTCCATTTCCCACGGTATTTCTATCTATGGCACCAATGCCGAAGTTATCACATATGGTATAGAAGATGATATGTGTTTTTCTTCCAAGTAAATTATTTGTGTTTGAGAGTGGAGATGCAGGTTATTTATATTTGTGTTCCAGACACCTGGTACATAAGTTCATTCCTGCTAAACTAATGTACATCAACTATAGGCAACCTGTAGCCAGGACCTAAGGAAGTCAAGGGCACACAAGCAAAGCACACTCAGTATGCAACCAGAAAACAAAAACACTCAAAGATTCAAAACACTAAAAATAACTAAACTGCCAGGTCCAGATGATGTTTTCAGCCGACACTTTTAAGTGACGGGGATACAATACCTAGATGTCGTCCATGTGGACGTTTTGCTATCACAGATAAATGTGATTCTTCTAGACTGAAACGGAGCATAGAGAAAGTGTCAGACATTCAACAAATAACACGCTTGATTTAAATGAAACAAGAATTAATTAATCCATATATATACTCTGAGAGTCAGGACTATTATTCCCTTTTTTCAACTTTTTCAACTGAGGCAGAGGCATTGAGAACCCGCTTAGGACTCAGCTGGGAGAGGGCAGAGCTGAGACTCGCACAGAGGTGTGGATGACTGCAAAGCCCAGGCCCTAACCTCTGGTCCCGTGCAGGGCGATCCTTTTCCACACTTCCTCACTAAAAGCCCCATGAATTCAGGGACTGCATCTCTTATTCACCATTGTATGTCCAAGGCCTATCAGAGGTCTCAGGTTTCTAGGGAATCACAAACTCCTGAAGCCATGTACAATTTGAGTATGTAAATATAATTTCTCCAGAGAGTGTCGATAAAAGCAGGTGACACATTAAGAACTTACTATGAATCAAGCAGTGTTTAGATGCTTTATCTCATTCTATAAAAACTACAACAGCAATACCAAATATTTATTGGGTACTCAATAAATGCCAGGCATTGCTCAAAAAGGTCTTCATGTATTAACATATTTAATCATCATACTAAGTCTATGAGATAGGTATTATAATCCTATACTTAAAAATGAGGAAATAGGGCCTCAAAAAACTTAACTTGCCCAAGTCCCCCATCCTCTGCCCCCCCTTTAGTAGATAGCTTAACAGGAATATAAACCTCCCTATGTGACAATAAAGCCTTCTCTCTTGGCTTATATGCCATGAGTTGGTCATCCTCAAAGACCTTTGTGTACCTGGGAATGTTAAAAGACGCATGTGGGCATGCGCGCACACACACACACACACACATACACACACAAACTCCTTATATCTTTTCCAGAAAATTGTCTTAATAAAACCAAATATATTCACACAACACAACAGCAGAGGCTCTGAGCTAAGTCTCCCATGTGGAGAACATACCGGGTCATCCTGTACGAAATATAAGGTAGGAAGGATAGGCAGTAAATAAGGCCAGTCTTTGTTCTTGAAGATGTATCCATAATGAATGGGCTGGTCTTTGTTCTTGAAGATGTATCCATAATGAATGGGCAAGACAGTGCTGAGTTCCAAAGGAACGTCCATGAGCATCCGAATGTGTATACCTGTAGCTCCTGACACATCAGGAGCAGGTGTGGTTGGCCCTTACAGACGTGCTGTGACCTAGAAAAATGCCCTCCCCCTGGAATGCGCAGCTAAGAGCAAGGGGACATGGCATGGCCTGTGGGTCCTGCTAAGGTTCAGGTTTGTGCTTCCCCCTCTGTTGGGCACCCCTGTGCAGTGAGCAACCAATGGCCAGATGGAGCAGCCTGGTTACTCTCATAGCCTAGCGCCACAGTGCCTGGATTTGAATCTCCACGTTTACCCTTGTAGATGTGTGACCTTACTCAACTTTTAAGATTTCTGCTTCATTTTTTCCCAGCTGAAAATGGGGAGAATATCAACATGAGCTGCACAAGGCTGTTTAAAGAAACTAAAAGAGCCCTAACTGGTTTGGCTTAGCGGATAGAGCGTCGGCTTGTGGACTCAAGGGTCTCTGGTTCAATTCTGGTCAAGGGCATGTACCTTTGTTGCGGGCACATCCCCAGTGGGGAGTGTGCAAGAGGAAAATGATTGATGTTTCTAACTCTCTATCTCTCTCCCTCCTTCTCTGTAAAAAAATCAATAAAATATATTTTAAAAAATAAACTAAAAGAAAAAAAATGCTTATAAGTGACTTAGAATATTATGTAGCACATATTAAGGATTCAGTAAGTATTAGCTAAAAATATGTATTATAAATATTCCAAAATCGTTTGTTCAGCTATAAGAGTAAGCCATACTTGAAGCATTAATACTAACAGGTGAGAGTTCCCATGGGGAGGGTGGAGAGAAGTGATTCCACAGGGATGCACCTTTGTGCACTCCATTGTTTTGTTTGCATCTACAACTTCTTAAGGATCCAACGCTGTGATATTTCATTTAAAACCCCGCCTTCATTCCCAGAGAACGGAATCCTTGTTAATGAAGTTGGCAAATGTGTAAGTCAAGAGCCACAAAATCACACCAACAACTAGTAGGTACACTGTAGTCACGTGTTCGCAACACAGACATCTCACTTAGCATGCATCAGCATCTCTAGCCCTCAGTAAATGGACAGATAATAACTAATGCAGTGGCATCTTTTAGAAACTCAAAATAAGGTGGTATTCTGAAATGCAGTTAGTTCCTTTTCTACTTTATTATATTTTTAAAGCAAAATTCTCAGACTCCGCAAATCAGGTGTTCCAAGACTGGTTCATATAATTTCTAAATATTAAACTACAACAATGAGAAGTCAATTTTTCAGCAATCAGATGGGCAACATCTTCTATCATTATCCAGTGTGGGTAAGAGCACGGTCAATATCCTGTGGGTAGTGAGGAAGGCTCTTTGCAATATTTAGCAAATTTAAAGTAAACAGCTCCTGGAGCCAGCAGTCCTCTCAGAATAAACATTCTGCAGCACCAGTGCAAAGATAATGAACACAAATATTCGTGGCAGCACTGTTTGTAATAGTAAGAAATTGGTACATCCAAGCGAATATTCTGGGGATATTGGCTGGCTACACGGAGTACATATACCAGGAAAAACTTCTTCATATATTGACAGATAAATATTTGAAAACTATTAAAGAAAAATAAGTTTTTCAGAACCATTATCCAAATTTTTTTTAAATAATGAGGGAAAAATTCCTGTCTATACAGAAGGAGGGACATAAACCCAGCCAGCAATGGTAGTTACAAATACAGAGTAAAACAAGAAAGGGGTTCACTTTGTATTTTACAATAATTTTCATGGTGCTTTATAAGCAAGTAGTACTTTCAGAATTCATAGAAACAATAAGAATTTTCAAAAGAAACCGGGAACTCAAAAATAAAGTTATTATTTGCATGCAGGCATTTAGAAAAATCTTAGTAATCCCCAAAGTTAATTTGCACTGTCTTATAATCACACTTGCAGAATAGAACGCTTATGAGATGTTAATAGACACACTTTAGTAAAAGGGTTGCACTACTTTCATAATGCATGTTGAGGAAAATTCTGTATTTGTAGGCTTATAAATGGAGCTTAGGAGCAATGGGAGAAAAGTGAAAAATGAAATCTTACCACTACTACTGGCCACCTCTTTCTCTCGCCCTCTCCCCCAAATGGTACCAGAAAAGAGCCTAACCCTACACTTGGCCTCTGACTTCAAAGGCACAATGAAGAGTGATAGCAGGTGCACAGCAGAGAAAAACAGAGAAGGTGTGTCCAGAGAGGGTGGGGACGGGGATTTTGATGGGAAAATGGTGATAGCTGGAGAGAAAGAATATTGTAACGATGAATAAATGCTTGTGCAGAGAGGAGAAACATGTAAAATGAGTGGAAAATCAGGCAGAAGTAGCAAAACCAAACAGGAATGTTCCTATCAGGGAGGTGTTCTGTTCTCAGGGCTGCCCAGGAGTTGAGATCTTCTGCAGGCTGCACTCTCCAGCTCTCGGCCTCATCTGAAGGCTGACTGGACACTGTCGGCATGCTGGAGAGGGGCCTTCGGTGGTGTTGAGCAAACCTTAGGACCTAGGCACATCAGGTGCGAAACACCTATGATATCCAAAGCCAAGATCTTATCACGTGCTGGCTCATCCCGTTAGACATGGAGTAACAATCGCTTAACTTAGAGCATTGTTTAAACAAGCTTGCAAAGAACATTTCTTCCCAAAGGAAGCTAAGCGGCTTAAATATATAGATACATATTCACACACACACACACACATACATATATGTAGGTAAATATATGTACTTATGTATGCGTAGGTAAACATATCTATATGTTCATGTAGATATATGTAAATGTTCCTGGAGGTAAATATATATGTGTGTATGTGTGTGTGTGTGTGTGTGTGTAGTTTTTCTTATAACATCCCAGCAGGGTCACCGGAAGATGCCCACTCCCAAAATGTCTCTCAGAGAACCCACAGAAGCTGAGACTGGAGCCAAAGCCTTGGGGTGATGCTCCAGGACCAAGACCCCCACACACACTCCCCAGGACCCTGCACTGTCCACAGGCATCCAATAGCCCTAGCCTAGCCGAGGCCCAGGCCACAGAAACTCCATCCACCAAAGCCCCCAGGGACTTGGCAGCCACGTGACCCTGTGACAGACACCAAAGCGCTCTCCCCAGCAAATCCCACCTTCCTTTCCCGTCCGTCCCGGCAGGGCTGGCGCCCCGGCGGCCTCTGCGCCCGCCTTTTCCTCCTCCCGCTCCGCAGGCTGCGGGAGGCCTCTGGGTATCTGTTTCCAACCTGCCAGGCCCGGGGGCCTCCAGCCTGGCCCCTCCCGGGCGGAGCCCGTCCTCCTCCCGGAGGCGGAGGGGCTCAGGGATTCGCCGGGGGCGCGGAGCGCAACTTACCTGCGCGGAGCAGTGGCGTCGCGGTCAGCTGCGCGGCGGCCGCCGCATCCCCGGCCGCAGGTCCCCCGCCGCCCCCGCAGCCGCGTCCGGGGCCGCACTTTGCCGAGGCTGGAAGTTGGCCGGAGGCGCGGGGGTGGGGGCGGGGTGGGGGGAGGGGCCGCGCGCCGGGGAGAGGAGCCCTGGGCCGGCGGCTGTGCGTGTGTGTGTGCGTGTGCTTGTGTGCGCGTCGCCCCGCGCTCTCGCCGAGACCGGGGACCATATGCCGGGAGGATATTAGGGTCGCTGGATGGCGACGCCGCAGCGGCCTGACTCCCACGAGCCGATCGATTGACTGAGCAAACGGAGACGTGGGTGGGGACGTTAAACAGTAACCAGCCGCCGGGGGAGAACTGAAAGCGGCGAGGCCGCGCACTCACCCCGGTCCGAGCGCCGGGCGACCGGCGGGCGGGCCAGCGAGTCCCCGCCGGGCCGCAAACGACACGCCACGTGCCTGAGCCCTCGCCAGCGCGGGGCGCACCGCGGCT
The DNA here is from genome assembly GCA_004026665.1 of Murina feae. Taxonomy (NCBI): domain Eukaryota; kingdom Metazoa; phylum Chordata; class Mammalia; order Chiroptera; family Vespertilionidae; genus Murina; species Murina feae. The sequence continues at coordinate 12,725 of PVJC01026852.1, forward strand.
GGCCCATCCGGGCCGGGGTCACCTCTCCCGCGCCAGGGGTGGAGCCCCGCCAGGTGTCGCCCGCGGCCGGAGGCCCAGCGAGGCCTCGGGAGACCCGGACATTGCGCCCCCCTCCCCTCCCGGCGCGCCTTGGCTGGAGCGGCGCGCGCCCTGGGGCAGCGCGGAGCGGGGGAACCTGCCCGCCCAGGACGCAGGTTCAACTCCGAGCCAATGAGGCCCGGGAAAGGGCCGGAAGTGCGATGAAAGGGAATTAAACAGGTTCCTAGAGACGGCCAGGCGGCCACAGCTCCCGGGGACACGCAACCGTTTCAACAAACTGCCCCTGAGCCGCTGGGGACCGCCTTGGTCGGCCGGAGTCGGGGAGGGGAGGTCCACCTCCCGGGCCCAGCGGCCACCTGTGGCTCCGTCCACAAGCTCCTCTTCATGCGCCCCTACGGGGAGCGCCCGCCCTTCCCTCCCCTGCCCGCACCTTCCCCGCCGGGCGCGGGGAGGAAGGATACTCAGACCCGCGGAGATGCGGGGCCGCCGGGGCCAGGCGTCTGTGAACCACGCCATGTCGCCGGAGCGGCGGCGCTTAGAAACATCTTAACCATTTAACTTGGTTTCAGGAATGAATGACTTCAGGTCAAACAAGTAATTATCCTCGTGAGATAAATAGTTATTTAATCCGTAAGATTTTTCTTTTCCGACCCGGGGGTTGGCGGTTATGTTAAGACCTTAATAACCATGCCTGGGACATCAAAAGGCTAGGGGCTTTTTGTTTGTTTGTTGTGTGTGTGTGCGTGTGTGTGTGTGTGTGTGTGTGTGTGTTTCCTTTTAGATTGAGTTTACTAAACTTGGTTTCCTCGTTCTGAAACTCTTGCCAAAAGGTTCTTTTAAAAACAAGTAGGTTGTTTTAGAAATCAGAACAAAGGGGAGAGATCCTATGCTATTTTCTTTAAGTCGACCTTCTTGAGCAAAACACATTCCTGGGGTCTCCATGGCGCAAACAGTGTCAGGAAAGCGGCCTCCGTCCCCCTGGAAACCATCCAGAGGAGGCGGAGAAGAAACAACTAGTGGGTCCTGTACAGGAGGCAAAGCTCCCGCAGGTGCGCTGCGTACTGATCGCCTGTGGACAGTCTCCTTAAAAATACTTCCAGCGCCGCGAGAGTGAAGGCTACCTCATTCTATGCCTAAATGTTAAATATTCAGTTCCCGTAAAGCGCTGAAAGTCCCGAGACAGAAATTCTCCGTGTCCCCCATTCACGGAAGCTTTCATGCCATCGGACACTTGTTTCCACCAGAGGAACCGTATTTTAGTTCAAACCGTTTATTTCGCTGTGAATTCTGGATGTTCCATGGGTTTGGGTAATCAGCTCAACATCGATGTGCGGTGGACGCGCTGACCACCGAGGAAATGACCATCACGTGTTCTGTGTTCAAAGTCATTTCGTCGCCATGTGTAGAAGCTCTGCCAGAGGGTTTGATCTACGCAAGGGCTTTGACTAATGACAGCAGCCCCTTCGTGGACGTACAGCCCATTGTGCTGAGGCTTGGTGACCATTTGCCTAATTTAGAAAACTCTCCACGAGCGTGTGGAGCGGTGCCAGTCCTCTCCGCAGGCGGCACAGCGGGAGTGGTTTTGGGGGGGAGGGGGACGGAATAAACAAACAAGCAAGCGCCTAGAACAGGCCGCTTTTTGCCAGCCCAGCCCAGTTCAGTCGACCAAGCTTTAGCGCAGCACTTACGTTCTCCCTGGAACTAATTGACCAGGATTCTGCGTGGCGTGGGTTTAAGATGCTGAACATGAAAAACGCGCTCGATGGGGAGCTGTTCCCGATGCATTGGGAGGGGGCGGAGGGGGCATTGCCAGACGGAAAGATTCTCAGGCACAAAGTTCTGTTTCAACAGTTAGTGCTCAGGGAGGAATTACATGCATAGCTACTGATGCCACCTCTGATCTTTGAACCTAAACAAAATTCGGCATTAAAAACCCCTTTGCTTCCCTTTTCTCTTAAATGTCTAATGCAACCTATGCTTTTCCTTTCCGCCTCTATCACCTATTTGACACTTTTTTCCCCCTCCTTCTTAGCGCCACCAGATTGTCTAGACCCTAGACGAACACTCTGGGTTTTCCCACCAGTGGCTCTGATACTATTCATTAAACACGGGGGCCCTGGGCACAGCGCTCAGGGTTGGGGGGCGGGGGAGGCGGGCGCGCGCCCGGGACTTGCAAGAAGAAGGTCTTCCCGATACCAGCGTGGAGACCCCATTTCCGAGGTCGCCCTGTGCATAACACCATCATAAAATGTGCCCGGGACGTGCCCTCTTCCTGCCGCGGCCTCCACCCCTGCTGGGCCGGGACAGCCCTGGGTCCCAGGCGCCGCGGTCGCGCCCACAGTGGATCCACACTGGGCGCGGCTCAACCCCGGGGGACTACCGCTCCCCCAAACGCCCCCAGAAAGACAGGAAAACCTCAGACAGTTCTTCCTTTCTAGTTTGGATAAAGCTCAATGGCCCCTTCCAAGTCACTGGTTTGTAAAGGACCTCAAGCGGGGCGGGACCACGGGTGCGCAGGTGAAGTTAAAAGTCGGGAGTTGTGCAGTGCATCCCCCAAGCACGACCTTAGGGCCTGTGGTTGACCCTGCGTGCGAAAGGAAGGGCAGAGCAGCCTCCACTAGGATTTCAAACACTCCCAGGAGGCCACTGAATGTCTAATAATGCATTAGAAGGGAGGCCAGGAGGGGGAAGGGCTCAGTCAGCAAGGTGGTGAGGGGGTGGGGAAGAGAACAGCCTGGAGCTATCCAGGCCCGGGGTGCAAGGGCCTTTTTCTCCCGCCGCCAACCACTACCCCCACACCCACGTCTCTTTCTAGTGTAGCACAGTCCGTTCGGTCCCTAGCGCAGCCCGAAGAGGGGACACAGATTATCAGGGGATAGAGCTGCAGACTTCGACTCCTGGGATAAGAGACAGCCACAGCTGCTGCATCTCCTCTGACCCCACGCAAAGCCTCCAGCCAGGTCTGCCCCCCACTCCAGGGCTCTGATACCCCGTCTGCTATTTGATTTGTCGGACCTTCAACATGGTCAAACAAATCAGTAGAACAGGCAGATCGAATATGCAAGAGGGCTTGACTAAGGTCCCTCCAGCATCAACACCCTGTAGACTCTAAAAAGCAACCTCCAGACCTTCCCTGGCCCTTCTGGGGAGTCAGGCACTTAAAAACACTTGTGAAAAGCTGCAGGCATGGCCTCCAGGACTAGGCACCCTGTTTGGCCACACATTGACACAGATAAAAATTAGTCTTTATTTTATTCTCAAGTCACAGATCAGGAACTCCTAAAGGAAACCCATGTGAATAAGGCCACAGGAATGTCCTCAGACTACATAGCTTGGTAATATACATGTAGAGCCTAGATTTCAGATCGAGCGCCTAAATTGAAACTGCTTTGCATATGTTATGCATCTGGCTGAGACAGTGAAAATGGTACATTCAACACTTCTCGATGTCAACGTTAGGTTTCTGTGCCAAAAAAGCAAACTGCTAAGCTGGATCTCTTTTCCCCACCCCCTCTGTTTGTAGACTTCCTGCTGGAGTATTGATTGCCAAGGTCTCTGCAAGATTTGCAAACTTTTACAGTCATTTATGGTGCATGCAATAAAAAAAAGGCGATATGAGCATGCTCGTTCAAGGTGTAATGCAAAGATGTATTCGGTGCCCTTGGCAACTATCAGTGAGACCTGTTTGTCTTTGCAGAACACGCCCTTCTCTGCAATGAACCCCTCTGTAACTAAGGCTGACCCTTTACGTTTCCAGGGTTTTGGTCCCTCAATGGAAAGACACACACGTTCAAACCAGAAAATTTGGTTATTTCAACCTCATTTCAAATCAGGAGAAAAAATTCCTAATCAAAACTATGGAGCAAAAAAGCAAAAAAAAAAAAAAAAAAAAAAAAATTTTTTTAAGATTTCTTACTTCCCTACTATGTCCTATCATGAAGAGACACAAAAAAAGGAAATTGAGTTCCAAGTTATAGTGTAATCTCTAACTGCCTCTTACACAACAGAGATCCACAGGACCTTCTCACTGTGAGCAAATAAATAATTGAGATTATTCAGAGACTGCACACCATTTTAGAGCCTATGGCCCAAAGGGGAAAGAAAAAAATCTTTAATGTTTTACATGGAAATAGCTAGTTAAGCACAGATTTGTTGCTAGATTTTAGTTTTACAATTTTCCAATAAAGAAAATAAATACGCAAGAGGGCTGTTGTTTTTACTGTGTAATTGTAGACTGAACCTTAAAGCCTTATTAGTAATCCTATACTCCTTTACCAGTTTTACCAGTTCCTTTTTTTTTTTAAGGTTACGTGTAGGAGATTAAGGGGGAGAAAGAAAGAGACTCATTTCTAAATTTCCTACTTTGAACCAAATCGGTTTTCTCATCTAGTGTTGACAATAAAACAACTGACACCTAGTTTCTGGAAGGTATTCAGAATCCTACACCTGCCACCTAGTGGGCATAAGAGAAAGTGATGAATCTAGACATTCTGAAATCAGTCTCTAGCTGTTTTTATATTTATAAACCAGGACAAGTCTAAAAGATGAAAAAAAAGGTGACTTTAAAGTTAAAGGAAAGGAAATAAACAATCGAATCAAGGACTTCATAACATGATTATTCAATTGCACCCCAATTTCCTTTTGTTTTGAGTAATCATTAAGGTTATTGATCTTTGCTGAAATAATCAATTTATTATCATAGTCACTTTTCTTCTGCATATCCTCTTCACATAAATTTTATGTTGTTTGTCTTCTTTGGGATTAAACTTATAAGTTTTAGATATAGTTAATATTCATATTAAGAATTTAAAAGGAAACTATTAAATATCCCCTTCCTTTTTGGACTCTTAAAATATCCACAAAAGCCTTTCCACTTTGCTAGAGAGAGAGAGGAAGAGAGAAAAAAGAAAAAGGGAAAAAAGAAAGAAAAGAAAGAGAGAAGATGGAGTTAATTATACGCTTGCTTTTGATGCCTTGTTACAAGTAATTATACTCCTTCAAAAATGACTTCATAAAATATCAAAACACAGTAGATTAAAATCTAGTTGGTTATGGCAACATAAACTGTGTTTCCTTGAGGTTTACATTAAGCATATGTGGAAGGTTTGCTGAGTGAAAAAGTCATTAAGAGATCTTGACCATATTTTAATTGCTGGATGACTTTTTGGGGAATGCTCCCAATGTGCCAGGGGCTATTTTATGGGCTTTTCATCTGTTAACACATTGAGTACTTACAAAACCCTAGAAGATTTATATTATTTATACTATTTTATAAGTGAGGAAGCTGAAGATCAGAATTATGAAGCTGAGAAAAGAGGCACGAGACAATTTGTCATGTGATAAAACACACATGGAGCTACATCCACAAGCAACATTTGTTTTAATTTTTAAATTTAGTCTGGAAAATATCAGTTATCCATACAAAAAGCATAAAAATCAGTTAATTACCCCCACTGTAAAAATCAACTGCTAAGAAAGACATATGGTCATAAGTAAATGGCATATTCCTTTCTCTCATCTGTCTAGTACAGTTTTGGACAGATACCATTGCAAACTTTTACCATACACTTGCTCCAGATTCAACACCCACTTTTACTTTAATTTCAAGTAATGGAGTCACCAATGCTAAGCTAAACCATCCTTGAAAAGCCCTCCAACATAATACCAGACATTCCTGAACTGAACTGGCCCTAAGCAAAACGTGAACCCTGTGAACCTATTTTTCTCTTCTCTAATTATGCAAAATGTTCACCTCTTTTCAGGACAGATACTTTATAAATGTGAGCTGGTTCGAGAGTTAAGAATCTGAAAGCATCACAATGAAATGTATTCAGAGCCTCTCCATACCACTGTATCATAAGAACCAGCTTGCACTTCTAGAAGCATATTGATAATTTCAGAAACTGTAGGGTGACCCTAGGTGAGTTGCATTTTTTGTTTGTTTCGATCCATATATGAAATATTAAGTAGCACTGTATTATGTAGATATGAATTTAAGAGTAGTGAATGCTTTCAAAAGCTGACCGCAGCTGGCTCAGGATTCCTGCTATGGTTTAATTCTTACAAGTGATGTCCCTAGTTGTGTCTTCCTGATCTCTCACAAACCTTCAATCAAGATCAGACCTCAGATCAAAGCTCCAGAGTATGGCAGTCAGGCCCTTTGTGTATCCGTGTCTCTGCTGTGTGTCCATGAGGATCTAAGTGCACTTCCCCTCTCAGGAAGAAATAGTGACACTCTCACAGGAAGAGGAGATTCAAGTCCCCTTTAAGGTTAATCTCTCCACCTGAATTCTTGATCCCATCCTTCCTGCCTAGGCGCGGCCTTGTTCTATCAATTATTTCTTTTTCTTGTATCTTCAAATTCTCCCTTTCTAATGGCTCCTTTCCTGGAGGCTATAAATATGTTCCATTCCTACCAGTAAACTAAAAAAAAAAAAAATGTTTAAAGAAACAGAATTTGCTCTTTCTACTCCATCCCCTTTTGGCATTTCCCTATATTTTATTTATTTATTCATTCATTCATTTATTGTTTATTTGTTTGTTGCATTATTTTTGTTCTTTGCAGCCAAGAATCACTAGTCGGGGTGACTTACGGTCCCTTTAGCAGCACCTTCGTTCACTCTTCCCCCACCTTCACCTGCTCTTCCTTGGCTCCACTCCACTGCTCTTTAGAAGAGACTTCCTCAGTGGCCTCACGGTCGGTAACCCGACAAGCACATGTTCCGTTGTTTTATCAAGTTCACGGGAGTCTATTTCCAACCTCTCACACATTATTTCATCTGTATTTCTTATGATTTGGCTCCAACCTTCTATAACAATGACTGTTTCCGAAGACGTTCCTCTCACACTCCTTTCTCTCACTCTACATACTCTTCCAGGGTGATCCCAGGCACTCTAGCAATACTCCCTACCACAAAGTCGGCTGCTGATTCTTCAAATTATAGTCAAACCCAGAACTTTCTCCTACGCATTAGAATTCCAGGAGCTTTGGAGTTCCAGTTAACTTTTAAATAATGTCTTTTTATTTTCATGCGCATTTCACGCTCAATGTTTCCAAGTCTCCTAAGTTATCTTTCTCCCAAATGTGCTGTTCTTTCCGGATTAACCGCACCGTTATTCATCCAGTTGCCTAAGCCAGCAACATAGACGCCATCAGTGACTCTCATGTTTCGTTACCCAGAGTTGGTATTTCAGCTATCCTTGCTCCGTGGTTTAAAGCAGCAGTTGCCAACCATTTGGCCCTCAGGGACCACCAGTGGTCCACAGACGACCAGCTGATGACCATTGGTTTAAAGAGCTTTACTTTTCTCACATAAGTAAAAATCTGCAGGTGCGTCATTCTCACCTGGTAGGGCAGCTAAACACTGTAGTCAGGGCTCAAGCTTTTTCTAGCTTCCTGCTCCTCCATCTGTAGTGTGGGATTCTCCTACTCCTGGTTTATAATATGCATTCATTTTATCTCCCTTCCAGGCAGGAAGGAGAAGGAGGAGCAAAAGGCCTAAGCATTGCGCTCACTATCAGAATGGTCTAAGCATCATGCCCACTGTCAGAATGGCCTCCCTTTAGATTGCTTCGCTCCCAAACGTCAACCAGCCATTCACATTATGCCTCCTTGGCCAGAGCTGACCACCAAGCTACTGTTCCCAGCTACACATACCAAGAAGGTATCTTTCTGAGCCAGATTTCCCAGCAAAATATATTTGGGGCCTTGTAAATAAGTATGTATTAGTCCACTGGATTTCACTCTGTAACGAGCTGCTTCAGAATGTGGTGGTTTAAGACAATTAACTGCTATGACTCACAGTTCTTTGGGGGTCACGTGGGGCAGTTCTGAGAGGCTTGGCTGAGGCTGGGTGACCTGCAGTGGTTTTATGCTCATGTGAGGACCTCAGCTGAGATGGCTGAGCAGCCCTCTCTCCCCACGTGACCTCTCGTCCTTCAGGAGGCAAGGGCTTCTTCCTGCAGTGGTCTCAGGAGTCCCAGAAGCAAAAGAAGGCAAGCCCCAAGGTTCTGATACTTTTTTAAAACATCTGGTCATACGTTTGTGAACGTCCCATCAGTCAAAACACCCACAGGGCCGAGTGAAGATGCAAGGGGTGGCGAGAAATCCTACGTCCTTATAGTTTTCAGCGTTCGGGTCTTTCGCCTCCTTGGTTAAATGGATTCCTGGGTATTTTCTTTTCTTTGGTGCAATTATAAATGAGATTATTTTCTTAATTTTTCTTTCTGCTAGTTCATTGCTTGTGTATAGAAATACAACAGACTTTTGGATATTGGTTTTGTATCTTGCAACTTTATTGTATTCATTTATTACTTCTAATAGTTTTTTTTTTTTTAGTGGAGCTTTTAGGATTTTCCAAATATAAAATCATGTTGTCCACCAAAAGAGACAGTTTTACTTCTTCCTTTTCAATTTAAATGCCTTTTACTCTTTTGTTTGCCTAATGGTTGATCTGATTAGGACGGCCAATATTATGTAGAATAACAATGGCTTACTCTTGTCTTCTTAATCTGAGAAGGAAAAGTTCAGTTTTTTTACCACTGGGTATGATATTAGCTATGGGTTTGTCATACATGGCCTTTATAATATTGAGGTGCTTTCCTTCTGGATCCATTTTACTAAGAGTTTTAAAAATATCATGTATGGATGTTGTATCTTGTCAAATGCTTTTTCTGCATTCACTGATATGATCATATGATTTTTATCCTTCATTAAGTTAATGTGATATATCACGTAGACTGATTTGTGGATGTTGAACCATCCTTGCATACCTGGAGTAAATCCCACTTGATCATGGTATATATTTTTTTAAATGTATTATTGAGTTTCATTTGCTAAAATGTTCTTAAAAATATGTCCTCTTTAATTTTACAGAAGCGTTTGAGAAGGATAAATATAAATCTTCTTTGAATGTTTGTCTTAGGCTTTTGTTCATTGGAAGGTTTTTATTACTGATTCCATCTCCTTACTAGTAATCAGTATATTCAAATTTGCTATTTCTTCATGATTCAGTCTTGGAAGGTTGTGTGTTTCTAGAAACAAATTCATTTCTTCTAGATTGTTCAATTTATTGGCATATAATTGTTCATAATAGTCTCTTGTGATCCTTAGTATTTCTTAGGTATTAATTATAAAGTCTTATTTCTGCTTTTATTTATTTTATCCCTGTCCCTTTTTTCTCAGTGATCCTAGCTAAAGGTTTATCAATTTATTTATCTTTAAAAAATTCCAGTTTCACTGATCTTTCCATTGTCTTCTTAGTCTCTATTTTCATTTATTTCCACTCTGATCTTTATTACTTCTTTCCATCCACTGCCTTTGAGCTTTGTTCTTTTTTCTAGGTCCTTAGGTTGCCACAGGGGCCTGTTGGGACTCTCTCTGGGAATGGATGACTAGTGGGCACCCTTTTTGCACACTTCATCTACCTTGCTAGTGCTGGCAGGTGCACCCCTTCCTCATGCCCTTCACAGCCCCACTAAACCCAGTGGGTAAAGGCAGTCTACATAGGGGACAGACACCCTTTGAGCACCTGGCCTTGGTGGCCAGAGGACCTTGTGTTTGGGGGTTGACAGGACTGGAACAATTGGAGAGACAGCTCTTAGCAGGCTACCACCCCCACAGCATGACACAGACAGCAGACTGAAACACACTTGCAAATGAAATGTTTCAGGGAAGTATTTGGTAAACACTTGTTCATATTAACTTGGAAGTCAGATTATATACCTAGTTACATAAGTTGTCAGGAAACATGTTGGCTATGTCTGGCAAAATGATACAGGAAAAAAACACACCACATGATTATAAAAGTGATTTAGCTGATTAACATGTAAAAATGGATAGAAAAATTTAGGAGACTTGCAGAGTTGGAAAATTCAAATATTTCTTAGCTACAAGAGTAAAAGATAAACCTAGATCACTTGGCCCTTGGCAAGTGATCCTGGTTGTTAAGTGTAGTAGAGAGAATCCCAGGAAGCGACATGTGTATTTCCAGGCCAGGACATTTAATTGCTAGATATATTTTCCCACTTAAAATGGTGGCAGCCCTGTTCCTTCAACTTGGGTTCTGAAGTGAGGACATCACAGAACAGCTAGGTAACACACAAAAAGTATCCTGCATGGGCAAGACATTAACTTGTGACACTTTAAGTCATAAGAAGTTTATTATATAAGTACTAGGGGCCCGGTGCACGAAATTCATGCATGGGGGGGGGGGGGGGACGGTCCCTCAGCCCAACCTGAACCCTCTTCAATATGGAGTTCTTGGGGACTCTCACAATCCAGGACCTCTGCTTCTTAACCACTAACCTGCCTGCCTGTCCTAACCACTCTGCCTGCCTGCCTGCCTGCCTGATCCCCCTAACTGCCCTCCCCTGCCGGTCTGGTCACCCCTATTAACTTTCTTTTTTAATCTTATCCCCTTCACGCACAATTGTAATTGACTTCCTTATTGGCTTCTCCCTCTCACACAATTTTTCTCCTTTATGTAACACTTTTCCTACTGACTCATCATTTATAAACTTTTCTTTCCTCCTTATTTCCTACTTCTGTTCCATCATCATTCTTCCTATTTTTCTACTACCCTCCATCCCTTCCCACACTCCTTCTTTCCTTTATCTTTACCCCGCTCCTCCCTCCCCTTTTCCTTCCTTCCCACCTTAATTTTTTTCTTCACTTCCTCCCTCTGACCTGCTTTGCTCCCTCCCCCATTCCTTCCTTCTTCCCATTCTCCTTTTAAGTTCTACCAGCTCCCCCCCTTTATAACTTTTCTTCCCTCCCTCTTTTTCTCTCATCTTACCTTTGCCATACATTCTTCTCTACTTACTGCCACTGTATTAATACCTATCTATCTACCTGCCTAATTATCCACTATCATTTATCTTTTTTTCTTTTCTGACGTCTACTTTTAAAATCTGTCCCCAGTACACAACTATACTTG
>PVJC01026853.1:0-23674 GCA_004026665.1 Murina feae
ACTATCCATCTGACCATCCAACTGACCAGCTGGTCAGTACATATGACATGCACTGGCAATTTAAAAATAAATGTTGACTCGCACATGAGCAATACATATAAAGCCTTCGCTAGTGCCAATCACAGGCTTGTGTTTCAATCTGTCATTGTTGATTGTGAATTTGGTTGACACTTCTATTATAGAGAAAGGCCAAATAGCAATATTAAAACATTTCTTTGAATTAATTTCCTTTTGATGTGCATGAATCCATGCACAGCACCACTAGTATACTTATAATAATAAATTTGAAATGATTTCATATTTTTTTATTTATAACTCAGTATGCTAATATCCATCACTATCTTTTGGGATTTATGTATCTCATCATTTTGAACATAAATTTTAGAATATTATTTTGATGTTTTAAGATTTTAATTGTTGTCTTAAAGCTACAGAATGAAACTTCAATGGTTTTGAAAAAATATAATTATTGGTTTAAAATTTGTTATCACTCTAGCTGGGTAGCTCAGTTGGTTAGAGCATTGTTTTGCTATGCCAAGGTTGTGGGCTTCACCCCCTATCAGGGCACATACAAAAAGCAACCAATGAATGCATAATTAAGTGGAACAACAAATCAATGTTTCTCTCTCCAAAAAATAAATTAAAAAAAACTTAAAATAATATCTGTTATCGAAAAACAGAAATTAATGTTGAGACAAGTAAAACAAAACTCTCTGATAGAATGATGGTTTATAATATTTTGAACAGCTGTTAAAAATATAGACTTTTGAGAAAAAATGATTGTCCCAGTTTATAATTTGTTCTATATTACAAGACAATTAGGAATATTTATTAAGGAAATTAATTTAGTTCCATATTGCATATTTAAGATATGCATATTTTTGGTTTTGTGCAGAATTTATTTTTAAAAGAAATGAAACATTTCAAAAGTATTATGGATGTAAAATTTCACAACTAATTGGAAGAAACAAAATACAGTGGAGTGTTCCATAGCTACATGACCATGTTCACATTGTATGAAAAAATGTCTTGATAGAAGTGAAATGGTCAATGTCATATATTAATGCTAACCTGTAAACCTGTAGTGAATTGTAAAGCATCATTTTCTATACAGACCAAAATAATCTTTGGATTCATAAGACATAATTGTAGGAGAAAATTGACACATCTACATGGACACTGATAGTGATGAGTTGTGATGAATTTGTTCAATGGTTGTCTTTAATTCAGAATAAAAAGAAAAGCTAATAGAACAAACTAAAAATTTAGACACTTCAAAACTCATGTTGAAAAAAGAGATAGAGGAAGACATAAACAGATGGAAGAACATACCATATTCATGGATTGGTAGAATCAACATCATTAAAATGTCCATACTACCCACAGCAATCTATAAATTCAACGCACTTCCCATTAAAATACCAACTACATATTTCACAGACCTAGAAGGAACTCTCCAAAAATTCATCTCTAATAAAAAAAGACCCCGAATAGCTGCAGCAATCCTGAGAAAGAACAAAGTAAGTGGGATCTCCATACCAGATATCAAGCTATATTACAAAGCCTCTGTTCTCAAAACTTCCTGGTACTGGCACAAGAACAGACATATGAATCAATGGAATAGAATAGAGAGCCCAGAAATCGACCCAAATCAATATGCTCAATTAATATTTGACAAAGGAGGCAAGAGCATACAATGGAGTCAAGACAGTCTCTTCAATAAATGGTGTTGGGAAAATTGGACAGATATATGCAAAAAATGACACTAGACCACCAACTAACACCATACACAAAAATAAACTCAAAATGGATATAGGACTTAAATGTAATATGGGAAACCATAAAAATACTAGAAGAATTTAAAGGAAACAAAATCTCAGACATATGCCGAAGCAATTTTTTCACCGATATAGCTCCTAGGGCATTGGAAACTAAAGAGAAAATAAACAAATGGGACTACATCAAAATAAAAAACTTCTTCACAGCAAAAGAAACCATCAACAAAACAACAAGAAAGTCCACTGCATGGGAGAACATATTTGCCAATGTTATCTTCAATAAGGGTTTAATCTCCAACATTTATAGGGAACTCATACAACTTAACGAAAGGAAGATAAACAATCCAATCAAAAAAATGGGCGAAGTACCTAAATAAACACTTTTCAAAAGAGGACATTCAGAAAGCCAAGAGACATATGAAAACATGCTCAAAGTCACTACTCATCCAAGAGATGCAAATCAAAACAACAATGTGGTATCATCTCACACCTGCCAGAATGGCTATCATCAACAAATCAACAAACGACAAGTGCTGGAGAGGATGCGGAGAAAAAAGGAACTCTCCTGCACTGCTGGTGGGAACGCAGACTGGTGCAGCCACTATGGAGGACAGTATGGAGTTTCCTCAAAAAATTAAAACTGGAACTCCAATTTGACCCTGAGATCCACTTCTGGGAATATATCCCAAGAAATCAGAAACACCAATCAGAAAGGATATATGCACTCCTATGTTCATAGCAGCACAATTTACCATAGCTAAGATTTGGAAATAGCCTAAGTACCCACCAGCAGATGAATGGATTAGAAAGCTATGGTACATCTACACAATGGAATACTATGCTGCTGTAAAAAAGAAGGAATTCTTACCATTTGCAACAGTATGGATGGAACTGTAGAGCACTATGCTAAGTGAAATAAGCCAGTCAATGAAAGAAAAATACCACATGATCTCACTTATTTATGGATAATAAAGACCATTATAAACTGATGAACATAAACAGATACAGAGGCAAAACACCATTGAACAGACTACAGCTGGAAGGCTTGGGAGGGTTCGGGTGGAGTTAAGAGATCAACTGAAGGACTTGTATGCATGCATATAGACATAATCAATGGACACAAGACACTAAGGGGTAGGGGAGGAGGGGGGAAGGTCAAGGGGAAAAATGGAGACTTATTTAACACTCTTTGTAATACTTTAAGCAATAAAACAAAATTTAAAAAAATAATGTTGTATAAGTTACTTTTATGTACTCTTCATCTTAAGAATCTGAACATAAGTGTTCAGGAATATAGACTGATGTTTAATTATAGAAATTAATATGTGCACTAACCTCTGAAGCATAGCATACAAGATTTTGACCAGAATTTGTGAAAATCTTTTAGTCTGAAGTAATGGATGGGGTAAATTGTAAGTAAATCAAATTCTATGCAATCTGGATCAATATAAGCTTATGATTTCCAATAATAAAACTATTTCATTAGAAAAAATCTACTTTAATAAAAGAGTAATATTGAAATTAACCATCTCTCTGAGACACTTAAGCCACGCCCCCAGCCTAGCCACGCCCACCAGCCAATCAGAGTGGCTGTATGCAAATTAACTTAGCCAAGATGGAGGCCAGCAGCCATGGAGGCGGGTGTGGGCACAGGCAGGGCAGGGCAGGCAAGGCAGGCTTGGCCAGCCTGCAAACTGCCATCAGCCCCTCACCCAGGCTGGCCAGGCATGCCAGCAGGTGGACATCCCCCGAGGTGTCCCAGACTGTGAGAGGGCACAGGTCGGGCTAAGGACCTTTCCAAGTGCACAAATTATTGTGCACTGGGCTCCTAGTAATATACATAAATACAGACAACTTCATTATCCTTAAAATATTAAAACATACTGTTGTTCTTATTTAACAAAACAAAAAATAAAATACTTCCAATCATACTTATAATTCTAAATTGCACTATGATTAAAATGAGAGTTCAATGGCTCAATTTCTAAAGAAGTTAAAATATCTAAGGAGTGTTAAACAAGCAAACAAACAAAAAAACACTATCTTAATTAAATATACATGAGCCTTTAAAATACTTTTAAAATCTTTCTAGAGAGTCATAATATGGACCTAGCAGGTTTGTTTCAGTGGATAGAGCATTAGCCTGCAGACTGAAGGGCCCATAGTACCATTCTGGTTAAGGGCACATTGCCTGGGTTACAGGCTGATCCCCAGTAGGGGGTGTGCAAGAGGCAGCCAATCGATAATTCTCATCATTGATGTTTCTATCTCTCTCCCTCTCCCTTCCTCTCTAAAATCAATAAAAGTATATTTAAAAAATAAGAATTATATATGTATTTGCAAATAAGATAAATGAATACATAATAAAAAGAGGAGGAATATATTAATAACATGAAAGAAATTATGTTATACCAAGTGCAGTATTAGAAAGAAAGATGAACATATACACCTTGACTCATGGGTCTCTTTACTGAATAATTAGAAGGATAGAACATTAACTGACTTATGTAAAACTGAGTAGATATTTTCTTGAAAAACATGAGCATGATTAATACAACAAAATTAATATTTAGATATTAAGTGGTAAATTGACACCAGGATCAGAGATACAGATGTAAGAGAAATAAGAATTCATGTTTCAAAGCTGTAATGATGAAGAAATAACAACAAAAAATTTTAAAAAGATGAGATTACAGTTTATTACCTTTTTCTTTTTAAAAATTTTTTTTAAATTTTAGAGAGAGAGGAAGGAAGAGGGAGAGATAGAAACATTGATGAGAAAAATCAATTGGCTGCCTCCTGCACCACCCCACACTGGGGAACAAGCCCTGACCTGAACCCAACTTAGAAAACCCTGGTTTATGGGATGATGCTCAACCACTGAGCCACACCAGCTGGGCTATAGTAATTACTTTTTTTTTTTGGTTATTATCTTTTCTTATTCTCCTTTTCCCCAAATTTATCTTATAAAATAGGAGCAACCCCACTACACACAGGCATCCTATGTTGTAGAAAACCGAGGCTCAGAGCAGTGAACGCATTGTCTCAAGTTCATGCAGATAGTACCATAAGTGCAAACCAACGTTTAAGACTCAAAGGCTTTAGCTTTTTAAAAATATCATTACTTTGAGAAAGAGTTGTTTAAAAGAAATGAAAAGAACTAGGTTAAAATGTTGTTATTAAAATGTTCAATAAATATTACTTGAATGAGTTAATAGAACTAAGAGTGATATGGTTTAATGAGTCACTACATTAAAAGCTAGATTAAAATATCCAGATCTTATAAATATGACTCACAGGGATATTGGAAGGTCATCAACATATATCTAAATAAGTGTTTAGAAATGAAAACATATATAGATTCAAAAATTAATGAAAATTTGATTTATATTTTGGAGAGAGTGAATTAAAAGTTGATATATGGAGGTTTAATGCAGCTACAGGTGATGACTTCCAGTTAGAGCTTAACAGAAATTTCCAAGGAGGTTATTATTGAATACCAGGCCATCAAACAGATCTATGCAGATGCAAAGCTTGTCTCCAAATCCTGGGGACAAGATTCAAGGCTTGTCTATACCTAGGTTATGATGGAGAGCACTAAGCACAGAAGTTTAATTTACTTGTGCCCTTAGAAAGATGTCTTCAAAACAAGAAAGTATTTTGTTTTTCCTTTTAGCTACCAGCCTATTAGTAGGATGTTTTTATTTCATAGTGTGCTGTGATGTCAGGAACTCTATGTGAGATTGCAATTTGACATCAATATCTGTACTGCTTGTCTGCAGAATGTAGAAGATGTATTTGTTTTGATCTTGGCTACAACTGAAGCATTCTGGTTCCTACTTCATCCTCTCTCCTAAGTACTGGAAATCTAGACCTGCATTAGGGTGTGGGGAAATGTCCTTCCTATGTGATTCATTAGCCTGACAATCCTATATAATGAAGAGGTAATATGCAAATTGACTGTCACACCCTCGCACAAGATGGCCACCTCCATGTGGTCAAAAGATGGCTGCCCAATGTGGTCACAAGATGACCACCACAAGATGGCCTGCAGGGGAGGGAAGTTGGGGGGAACAGGCCTGCAGGGGAGGGCAGTTAGGGACTACTGGGCTGGCAGCGGAAGGTAGTTAGTGGCAACTGGGCCAGCAGGGGAGGGCAGTTGGGGGTGACCAGGCTGGCAGGGAGGGCAGTTGGGGGCGACTAGGCCAGCAGGGGAGGGCAGTTGGGGGTGATTGGGCCAGCGGGGCAGGGCAGTTGGGGGTGATTGGGCCAGCAGGGGAGCAGTTAGGTGTCCATTAGGTTGGCAGGGGAATGGTTAGGGGGTGATCAGGCAGGCAGGCAGGCAGGTGAGCAGTTGGGAGCCGGCAGTCCCAGATTGTAAAGGAAAGGTCCAGTAGTTGGACATCTCCAAGGTGTCCCAGATTGGAGGGGGTGCAGACTGGGCTGAGGGACACCCCTGCCCCAGTGCATAAATTTCGTGCACCAGGCCTCTAGTGGATAATAAATACCCATCAAAATATTTTACTAGACAATGGAAGTATAGCAACTAGAGCTAAGTTAGTTAAGAAGAAATAAACTCTAATAATATAGCTAATATTTGTGTGTGCTCATGGAAGAGTAGTATGGAGAGAGAAAGGTGCTGCTCTGAAGGAGCAATGAAGACGTGCAATTAATTCATCATTTGAATACATAATTAGCGTAATTTGAGTGAACACAAAGCAGTTATTTTTATTGTGAAGTCGCAGTAAAATAAAAATAATACAGCAAAAAAACAACAAACAAGAAACCCAATAGATACTGGAAATAAAAAACTAAAGTTACAAAGAACTAAGGAAAAAAATAAGGTCTTTCGTTTTCATATATAATTAGAAGCCGTGGTAGGAAAAATAATATCAGAATAAAATAAATTCTGATTATAAACCAAAGGACTTAGAAACATTAGAAATGTATTTAATTTTAAAAAATCAAAAAGCCCTTTTTAAAATTATGGGTCAGAGTCTTAATAAAGGCAATATTAAAATGTGTTTTAAGAGAGGCCAAGGACTCATAGAACAATAAAATGAAATTACTAAAAACCACAAAGATCATCACAAAAGCTGGATCTTCTCCAAGAAAATTTGGCATGACAAAGTAGATCAATTTATAAACTATATCTACTCTATTAGAATGCCAGTTTTAATGAAGCAAACTGTGAAGCATTTATTTGATGAAGCTAGTTTGAATTTTTTTTAAAAAAATCTGATTAACAACTACAAAATTGCATTTTGAGGTACCTAACCTGTAAGATGCTGTCAGTTATAGGAATTATATTGGGTCATTCCCTGCCCCTTCTTCTATATCTGTATATTAGTTAACTCTTGTTCAAATATATCTTCACATCAATATATTGGTAAGTAACTTTTCTTAAATATTAAAGTTTGATCTAAACTCTTCAATAAATAGCGTTGAGAAACATATACTGAAAAGCCCGCAAACATTAAATATGACCAAATTTAAGCCAAAGACTGGTTATGAAAGTGGTTATGCTATTTCCATTCAATTCCGTTATTTATTGAGAACTTTCTATGTGTCAGGAACAACTAGAATTGTGATAATGAATTAAGACCCTATTCGTTACATCTCATTGAACTTTCATTCCAAACAGATGTATTTCATATTAGTTTCATAATCTGTTGGTAACTAAAAGCAAGGTTTTCACATTTTTCTCTTATCCAAATTAAATCTAAGAAATGAACTCGCTTTTGAAATTAACCTTTTGCTGATTTTTGTTGGAAAGCTTCCAAAAATACAGAGCAGGTTAAAATAATAAAACGATCACCTAGACTCATCTATCAATATTTTTCACATTTGCTTTAACATCTATCTGTATTACCTCTATTTATCTTTCATCATTTATCTAATCTACTTATATATTTTTATTTATTTATTAGACTATCTTCACCATTTTTATTTTTAGAATCATTTTCAGGTAAGTACTTTATGTTCAGATTCATTGAACATTATTCACTCAAGAATCATACATTACATTAGGTTCTTAAATCTCTTTAGATACTTAAAAAATAATATATTTTCTTTACTATTGATTTTTAAAAAATAAGGTCATTGTTTTATAGCCTATACTGAAATCTGGATTTTTCTGTTTCTATATTTTTAGTGTTGTTCAATTTGTTCCTTCATGCACTGTATTCTTTAGAAATTAGAACACAGGTATAAACACTGGATCAAATTCAGGTTACACATTTTTAAAGCAAAATGTACATCATAGTTAATTGACTTGCTCATTGAATCTGATGCAGATATTATGTTGTCCTACCACTAATCATACTAAATTGGATCTCTTGATTTAATTGAAGACAGTGACGTCTTTTCATTACCTCTATCATTAGTAAGTAACATTTAGGATGATGACCCATTAATGACATGTTCTTGATATAATTGCTTTGTAGGTTAAACTATACAAATTTTGTTAATTTATCTTATCTCTTTCCCCTTAGTTATTAGTGAATGTTCTTTACATAGGATAAGAGCTAATCTCACAGAGTTTTGGCAAACCTGCTTTCCTTTAAAGTAAGATATAAACTTGGTTCTTTTTCTTTATTTTTTCTTTAATATAGGTTTGTATGACTCATCTATTTTCATTTTATTTCTTTGTGAGTATATATATGTACTTACCTATATTTTATATAGTTATTATATTACAATAAATTATAGCACAAGACAATGCCCATACAACTAAGCCACCCTGGTTAAGGCACTGGTCTCTTTCATTTGACCATTTTTCTATAGTTTAGACTTCTGATTTTCAGTTCACAAATATATATTTATTATACTTTAAAAAATGTAAGACTGGCAAAAGTTATAGAATAACAGAAACTAAAACTAAATATAAGAATCTGGCTATATCTAGAAAAATGTTACATGCATACACTTTTTTTTTTTTTAGCTTTCCACATCTCTGGTCTAATTGTTTCCCCTGCTATCCTGACACTGTCATATAAATTCCTCTGGTTGTGATTTTATTTTTCTAGGTGAAAAAATAAAAAGCAGAAACAACCAAACAAATAAACAAAAACCACAATAAGAATGTAAAACAAAACAAACAACAAATAAACATACAAATACATTGTAACGCAGCAGGTCCTCTTTTAAAAAAGTAATCCAGTGGTTGATAGTAGGGAAGGAGTTGGGAAACTGGGTGAAAATTGTGAAGAGATTGAGAAGTACAGACTGGTAGTTACAAAATGTAAAGTACAGAATAGGGAATACAGTCAGTAATATTGTAATAACTGTAGTGCTAGGTAGGTAAAGTAATATTGGGGGTAGTTCTTTGTAAAGCATATGATTGTCTAACCACTATTGTGGAACACCTGAAATTAAAATCAAATTGAATGTAAACTGTAATTGAAAAACTTTAAATTTAAAAAGTCATCTAAATAATAAAAGTGTAATATTAAAATTAACCATCTCTTCGGGATGGGTAAGCCATGCCCACCAGTCAATCAGAGTGACTGTATGCAAATTAGCCCAGCCAAGATGGCAGAGGCCACAGCCCAGGAGAAGCCTCGCAACGCACAGGTCGCAACCGCGGGGGGAGGAGCAGGACGCTGGCGATGGAGGCCTGAAATAGATCCGGTTGCAGATTACAGGTGGCAGGGCAGCCTCTGAGGAGGAACTGAGCCAGCTCAGCCCCCGAGGCTGAGGCCTGGAAATAGGTGCAATCAGGGCACACAGCATGCATGGAGGTGTGTGCTGTGTGCACCAATGGATTCCAGGGTCCCAAACTGTGAGAGGGCACAGGCCGGGATGAGGGACCCTCCCCACCCCACTGAGTGCACAAATTTTTGTGCACCGGGCCCCTAGTCTACATATATAAAAGATTAAGTGACCATCTGACTATTTGACCAGCTGGTATGTATAATGTACACAAACCACCAGGGGGCAGACACCAATGCAGGAGTTGCCAAGGTGCCCTGACTTGGCAGCAGTGGTTCTTGGTTGATGCACCCCAGAACCAGAGAGGAGGGAGACCGATTCGGGGTGTGTTACCCGAGAACCACCCTCTTGCAATCCAGAACCCCTTGGGGGAATATTGGAGAGCCGGTTTCAGCCCTATCCCCACAGGCAGCCTGAGGAACCCCACCTTCCTGAGTGACCCCACTCATTCTGCGATGCCCTTGGAGCTTCAGCGCCGCCCCAGGTGTGGCCAACTGGGAAGGGACTCCAGGAGGTTGGCTCCAAGGTGTGTCTGGCCCATCTAGCCCAGTCCCGCCTCTCTGGCCACCTTCTAATTAATTTATTTTCAATGTGCATGAATTCATGCACCAGAGCACTAGTATAATATAATCTTATATGTCTGCAAAAATATATTGGCAATAATACTCCTTGTACTTGTTTTTCAAGCATCAAAACCTGGAAAAAATCTCTCTATATCCAAGACTGCTTATGTAAATTATAATGTATCTATAATATGAAATACAGTATTATTAAACTATTTTTAAAAAGTGAAAGTAAGTGTTGGTATGAAAGGATTTCAAAAAATGATAAAAATGAATAAATTTTTAAAAATATGCACACAATACAATGTACAGATCACATATCATGGAAATGTATACTTGAATATTTTTAACCAATGTCACTTCAATAAATTTAATTAGTTAAAAATATGTATATTATGATGTATATTTTGAAAATTGATATGTGTCCAGAAAATTTTGAGAGAAGATATATGCAGAAATTTTACTTCAGGAAGAACTTAAATCTATGGAAATGAGCTCTTTACAAAAGTTAAAATATTTAAAAATGATACATATTGTTTTTACAATCAGCAATTTAAGTAAAATAAGTTTGCAAAGTTGTATTGTTAAATGTCTAAATAAAAAAGAAACTCTATTCTAATCAATTAAATTTAAGCACAAATTTTCAAATTATATAAGCTTTAGGAAATTTTGGCATCCAAGGTTAACTTTTTTTCCTCTCTTTTTTGGTGTTTTATTCCTCAGACTCAGACAATTCAAAGTTAAATATGTTGGATAGTTTGGGAATGCACCACTCACAGATGAATCTATTTTGCTCTTGTATTTTGTTCCAGGAAGCTAATAAGGAGCCCCAGGAATGCTTCCTCTATGCTTTGTAGGTGCATAGTAATCTGAGATTTCATTATAGCCCCATTGCCTAAAAATATTAGATTCTATTTATAAATAACTAAACTTTGCCAGCACATTTCAGAATGACTGCCCTCCAAAGAGCCAAACTAGGCTATGAGAAGCCAATCCAAGATTCAGAGGCAGCATATATGTATGCAGAAACCACTAAATCCCAAAATAACTTCATCACTGATCCCAAAACTCAAATGAAGTTAATACAAAATATCCTCTGGCAGTGGACTTTCATTAGCTCCTCTGGCTCTCAAGCTTTCAAAAGATGACAGTCTCTTGCTCTTTCCTTTTATCCCACTGCCCAAGTCTCTAACCAAGTGGTATGTTTTTATTACCTATAAAGAAAATTGATCTCTTAAATGCCTTTAGTGTCCAGTTTTTAGACACATACAGTTGGAATAACTTTTATATTTTCTAGTACAAGGGGGGTGAAATAAAAACATGGTATGTGGTTGAAATTTGGGAGATGAGCCATTGTGGAAGCAAATAGCTTTTGTGTGAAATAAGAATAAAGCTTAAAACTAAATAAAAGCAAATTTGTGTATATGGATTGTATTAGAAAATAATAAGTTGGTTGAACAACTAAGCTATAATGTTTTGGCTTTAGATAGTAGACTTTGGCATCACAGTGAATCACAGAAAAGTAATAGCTTAGTTTTGGAATGGGTTTTAGAGGTCAGAGAGTGATAGCTAGTCTAACTTCCCTTCTAAGTAGCACTTAGCCCTGGAGTATCCTGGAAGAAAATAAGAATTTATTTTAAACATGAATATTTTCATTGAGAACTTTAACATTTACACAATTGACATAAAGATTAAAAATGTGTTTTTTAAGCTCAATTCTTTCCCTTGTATCTACCTAATATTCTTTGCTTTGCCCTCTAACACAACATAGAACCAAGCCTCCCAATTTGATAATACAACTCATTAAATAGCTGAGTAGTTGTACCCTATCTCCACTTCTGCTGTAATAAGTTTGTTGTCCTCTGTTCCTTAAGTCACTCTCTCTTAAACATGCACATCCTTCATTGCTTAAGAGTACAGCTTTCTTTTTCTTCTGATTTTTAAACTCATAGCCATTCCTTTTGTAAATATGTTTTTATTGACTTTAGAGAGAAAGGAAGGGAGAGAGAGAAAGAGAGATAAACATTGATTGGCAGCATCCTTCATGCCCCCTACTGAGGATGGAGTCTGCAACCCTGGTATGTGCCCTGACCAGAATGGGACCTGTGACCTTTTGGACAATACTTAGTCAACCAAACCACACTGACTCCTGGCTATTCTTAAGAATCAAGATATAAATATGTCAATTCTTGCTATGCTATAATACCCTCTTTAAAATACCACTGTCTATCCATTCCAGCATCATATAAATTTCAGAATATCAAGAACACTGTATTTAATTTAAAGTTGATCTTTCAGGTGGGGTTTTCTTTATTTTCAAAAAAATATATTCTACAACAGTTTTTCTCAGTTCAGTTCACAAAACCATGAGAATTCCTAAGAAATCTTTAGAGAAACTGCATTATCAAAATTATTTTTTAAATAATACTAAGATGTCATTTGTCTTTCACTACATTGACATTTGCAATTCTAGTACAAAAAAAAAGTTGATAAATATGCTGGCACCAGTCCATGAATTATGGTAGTGGTATCAAACTATTACATTTTATTTTTTACCACCATATTCTTAAAAGAAAGAAAATGATTATTCAGTTAAGATTATTTTTATAAAGCAGTAAAGATTATTTTTATTAAATTTCAATTTTTATAATTTCATATGTGAAATAGAAAATGTTAATAACTAGGAAATGATAAAAATAGATATGATCAATCCCAAGGTGTTACCATGAGTGAAAGATGAGGTGGAGAAAACCAAAATTGAAAGTGAGTAGTTCAAGAAGCTGCGGAGCCAGTGTTATTGGATCCCCCTGTGGATGCTGAAATGATCGAGTTGGTGACAGAAGTAGAAATATAGAAAAAAAGTGAATTATAAAATTTTCAATGATCGAGAAGGGTAACAGATACCTAAGGATTTGATAAATGACAAATTAGAAAGAGAGTTAACATTTATATTTTAGTAATTAAATCACATGAGGTTCAAAGAAGCTGATGCCTTGGAGTAGCTAAAATAAATAGCTTGCATTTTAGAGTGGAATATAGGAAAACACTACACTACTTGTGATGCCCAGTTATCTGTAATAATAAAAGCATAATATGCTAATTAGACTGGACATCTTTCCAGACGAACCCAGGGCTGCAAGGGAAGCCCGGTTCCCGGGTGCCAGAAGGAAACTGGTGCCGGCAGCCTGGGGAAGGAAGGCCTGCTCTTGCATGAATTTCGTGCATCAGGCCTCTAGTAAGGAATAAAAAGGATAAAACATTTCCAACTAAAGAAGACCACAGGGAAAATTGCTTTATCAAGGAGCAAACGAACATCAGTTCTTACTAGCAGTAAGTTTAAGGAACCATCAGGTCAAGGTCTTGAGGTTAGAGAGAACTTTGTGAAATCACACATCTAAGGAGTTTTGGGGGGAGGAGAGGAGTAGGGTATTAAATTATGGGAAGATGATTGGACTGGCATGTCGATGAGTGTCTCTGGATAATTTATGGCCTGAGATAACTAGGATTAAAGAAGGTGATGATAAAAGCCCTGATTCATTTCAAGTGAGCAGCTCAGTCAATCTAGACCTCCTTGATCCTGACAATTTAGTTTGGGGAGGTCATTGTAGATAATTTCTCCCTCTTGAAGCTATTTAAGATATGGCTGTGAGGGTAAGAGAGTGAAATAACTTTTCTGATGAAGGCTGAGGAAAGACCATTTCCTTTCTGGTCCCACACGTCTCACTATCATATGCTAGTGAATTATTACAAGCTGACAACTATTCCCATTTTTTCAAGTATGTTGCAGCTCCTGTTGGTGACAATGCCCTTAAAGTGATGCCACAGAGTGGTTGACAAGGAGAGAAGGCTTCGTGGCTCAGATCGATGTGGAAAATGCACACAGTTGAAAAAAAATAAGGTGCACTTGACTGAGGGCTGACATTTGGTGTTACTATGCAGTGGCTTATGTGAGAGATGCTGACTGAGAAGGATGAAGTTGAAAGCAACAACCCAATATTTAACAAGCACAGGAGCATAACTCAAGGAGGAACAGAAATCAATGAGGCAGAAAAGACTACTCTTGAAAACAAATGAGGCAAAAATGGACCAACTCCCAAACCTTTTCAGGATCCTTTTTTGTTTGTTTGTTTGCAACTAAAGCAGTGAAGCTGAGATCCAGTCATATTTCTTTCTGCTCTGAAGTGCCTATATT
Organism: Murina feae; assembly: GCA_004026665.1. Taxonomy (NCBI): domain Eukaryota; kingdom Metazoa; phylum Chordata; class Mammalia; order Chiroptera; family Vespertilionidae; genus Murina; species Murina feae. Next base: position 14,247 of record PVJC01026853.1, read on the forward strand.
TATGTCCAGTTACAGACATGAAAAATAGCCCACTAGAAGCATAATTGCCTATCCTCCTTACTCCTCAGCCAAAACTGCTCTTTATACTGCACTAGTTCTAACTCACAATATACTTAAATGTCATCACTCAGTCAGAGTCCAGCTGAATCCAAATACATCATCCCATTTCTCTTTTCAGAATATTGGTTTTGGAGTAAACAAGGACATTAGAGAGCACATTGTGCTAATGGATAGGAGTAGAATTCACTCAAAAATGCCAGAATCCAAAGCAAATCTTCAGAGCAGAAGTTATGTTGTGTTCCTAGGAACAGTTTGGAGATTTCATAAGACTGTTGCATATGATGTTTACAGTTTGGTTCAGTGTTAAAGTGTCATCCTTCCCAAATGGTAGAAAAGCATGGAATGAGTACACTGTTTTGAAATAGATATTCAAGCAAGGATGTGTGGAGACAGAGCTAGTGTCTTTAGAAACAAACTAGAAATTCGTAAGGACACAAGAATAAGTCATCCTAAAGCTATCTATGATTCATTGCCTCCTTCCTCGCCAGAATTATTTACCACTTAGCCACCAGTCGCAGAAGGAAAGAGAGAGAGAGAGAGAGAGAGAGAGAGAGAGAGAGAGAGAGAGAGAGAGAGAGAGAGAGAAAGAAGGTTGAGCCATTTTTTCCTAGGTCTAGTACAGTGCTTTGAATTAAAAAAAAATATATGTACTTTGAGATCACATGAAAAGAAAACAAAACATGGGTTGTGGACCTGGAGACACTCATCTTAAACTTAATTCTACCTCCACTATGTACAAACTATGACACTTTAGAAAAATTTATATTCTCTGAGTTTACAATAATAGCAGTCAAATGAAATCTAGCATTTAAAAGGATTTATCACAATAAAAAAATAAAATTATCAACTAATGTTAATTTCTTTTATTTTCCAGCCTAAAATGTCTTAAATAAAGTAAAAGAGATTAATTTAGGGCTTTGAAAATATATATCTACCTTGGCTAAGCTCTGAGACAAAGTTGTAGAAACAGCATGCCTCTGAGGAGAAAAAAAAAAAAGATAATTTTATTCTTCCAAATCTTATTTTCCTAAGCATTGCAGTAAGAAAAGCAATGAATATTTACCATTTATTGTTAGTATTTCATGGCCAGGCTTATATTACTTTGTGCAAAACTTTGTGCAAAGACTTTGCATGCCACCTAGGCCTCAGTTTGTATAACTTTAAATGAGAAATGGAGTTATATGTCCTATAGTCCATAAAAGAACAAAGGATATGATTCTTTATGACCACAACATCCCTATGATTGTGTTAATGTCAGTAAGCAAAGAATACTGAAGCAACTGATGGACTCAGTTACTGAGTTATAGAAGCAGTTGTAGTGATTATGTTTCTTAGTGTCTTTAAATTTTATTATAGCCACTCTTAAGGCAGGTTTGTACTTAAGGATATTTCAGATAATTATAATTCAGAATAGACTAGTTTAGAACTCTGAAGCAAATACAATGTAGGAAAGGAAGCAGCATTATAATTTAACACACACCATTGAATATAACAGTAATTAAATTTGCTTGATTATTTAAAACAATAATTAGATCATTTTTATATTTGAGGTAAATAACATGTCATCAATCAAGTTTACTTTTAATGGAGAAATAAAAGATGTCATCATCATTCTCTTTTAGTCTAAATATGTAAAATTCTGATAGATTACCTTGACTTATCTAGTAGTCATAGTGCTTTCTACCAATTGTTACAGTTCTCTATCTTGACACATGAGAGGATTTCACTGCTTGGAGCCCTGAAGTTAAGTATAATCATGTGAGTTACTTGACTAACACAAAGTGAATAAACATGACATATATTACTTTTAAGCAGAAGCCTTTTAAGGTAGATAAGTAACTCTGAAGTTCTTTCTCCTTGCTACTGTATGAGGAGCCCTTAAAACAATCTCCAGGTTACACACTTGCACAAGTGAAAAATAAAGCTTCTTTTTAAACCACTCATATAGTAAGGCTATTTTTAATTGCAGCATTAGGCTATCCTAGGTGATCCAATAACTGAAACTAGAATTTGCATGTCGTCCTAGTTAAAAAAAAAAAAAAAAATCATTGTTACTGCATTATATCCTAAACCTTTCTAAGAGTTTGAAAGTTTAAGAAAAAAGGTGGATTTCCTTTGCATCACTTTAAATTATTTCTAACTAAAAATCATGAGATAGATTTCAGAGGCTTAATGGTTGGGTGGCTACCATCAAGGAAACTATTGTGCAGGGTTTGACATATGGCCATCCAGGTTACACGGTATCAAAGTTTTTGGTGAGACTGTTGCCTTTGCTTATTAAACATATGCTGTGGGTGAAGAAGTCATACAACAGAACATGAGTATTGGTGACTGTAATTTGTAAGGAAATCACAGGAAAGAGATGACTTCAAGAAAAAAAAGTGGTCCATTTCAAAGCAGAAATGAAAGAAATTAGAATCTAACATTGGAAAAGTGTAGGTTTGGAAGAGAAAACAATTCTCAATTTTGCATAGTGAACTTACCAGTAAATAAAAAAAAGGCTTAAAGCAACTAAGATTTATTAAGGCTGCCACCAAAGGCTATTACTCCATTTTGAAAACCTCTGAATAAATAAAATTAATGAGAGTCAACATCCGACCAAGGGTGTACTGCAAGTAAAACACTACCAAGGTAAATATCAAATGATAAATATGACTCAGAAAATTAACTAAAGAGCAGTGTTTTCCACCATCATACGATGGGCTCACGACACTCATATCACCTTTCAAAAGAATGATAAGTGGGGGTTATAAAAAGAGAAAGAAATATAGTAGACATGAGAATTATAACTCAAAGGATACTTTGTGACTATTGCCACATGGAATTGTTTGGAATTGGATAAGAAGCTCACTCCATTTTGGAAAGAGGTGTAAGTCTAAAAGAAGCATCAGCCTGGACTTAAAATTGTGTTGAGGCTAAAAATGATTATTGGGCTTCCAACTGGAAAAATGGACTGAGCTTTATAAAAGGGAAAATTTATCAACACTACTTGAAGTTAATGTAAAATAAATAACCCAGGTATCAGTAACAGAGCTATAAGAAATAATGGTCAGGGATGCTCTCAATAGGAGAAGCAGCCAGTTAAATAACCTCTCTCCCAGGGTAGAGAGAGAACTTCTCAAAATATCTGTTCATCGATATGCCAGAATTCCTAACAACCAACAATCAAGGACCAACATTGTCTCACTTTCATTCCTTTTTCCAAGAAAGGGAATTTATTGCAGTTATTCCTTTGCCTCTGCCATTTATTATTAAAGGATGGGAGCATATACCCCCTCTTCAAAAATATTAAGTTCTCCAGATCAAGTGAAACCAGATCTAGAACCCTAGAACCAATGCAGGAATACTTCAAAGCACCCCAATTCAGACATTGCTGTGGAATCTCAGGCATTCTGTTCTTTTGTATGGATAAGGTGATATAGGATCTTTTGATTTCCCCCTTGAAATCGGTGTGTTTTTTTCTGGCAAAAAGAAGCAACAACTATTTATGACCAGAAGGCAGACTATGGTACTCACTCTGTGTTTACCGTTACTTCCAACTCTCCTCTGAGAACACAGTTGATTTTCACACACTTATAATTAGGTGAAGACATGACACCTGCCCTGAAAGAAAGAAAGAAAGAAAGAAAGAAAGAAAGAAAGAAAGAAAGAAAGAAAGAAAGAAAGAAAGAAAGAAAGAAAAGAAAAGAAACTATGTGTCATTTTCAGACAGAAAACTTTAAGAGGAGTTTTACAATTTACCATGTTCTTTTCTCTGACACAACAACTAGTGATGTTCCAGATGATGGAGGTTAAGTGAGATGATGAATCTGAAGGAGGAGAATATGGAGCCTCAACTAAATGGCAACATCCACGTCACAGGAACAGTAAATAAACCTAAGGTTATTTGTTACTGCATTATGCCCTAAACCTTTCTAAGAGTTTGAAAGTTTAAGAAAAAAGGTGGATTTCCTTTGAATCACTTTAAATTATTTCTAACTAAAATATAGGTATGATGTTATATATATATATAATAAACGTTGTGGGGCAGCCCGCAAGAGACGACCACTAGAACCAAAGGGTAGAATTAGGAGCCTTTATTCAGCTGGTCAGTGGTCACAGAAGCGAGGATTGGAACTGCAGCCCCGACCAGATGCAGAAGAAAGCTTTTATTCACAAAAACCACAAAAAGGTGACACACAAAGTTAGTTCCTCTACTTCTCAATACAGGATACAGACTCATACCTTTGAAAGGTTAAAATCCTAGAACCTGTCACCCCTGGCTAAACCCGTGACCTGCTCTTTTGGCTGTAAAGGGTTAACTGTAAACTACTATTGTTCCCATGCCCTGGAGCGTTTATTACAGAAACTGTGGCTGGAGAATGACTATTTCTTTATCTCTAGCAGTAGCACATAAATCCTACTGAGCTGGGGCAAGTTGACCTTTACAAAAAGCTAGGTATAACCCTGTATTCACTATATGAAAATGTTGGAAATCAGAAAACAAATTGAACTTGGCTTTATGATAGGTTTGCTTTAACCCTGAGTCTTATGTTCCATAGTTGTACATAAATTTCACAAATTATTTAACTCTGTTCTTTTGTTTGTAAAATAGGGATAGTTGCTCAATTTAATTCTAAGATTTCATGATTCTTAAGATGTAAATAAACTAGAAATTAATGAATGTTAGCAATTTTCAATATAATTTTAATTTAGCAATAAATTATGAGAATAATTACTCATCATATATATATATACTATTTAGCATTTATCCAGAAATTAGGATAACTTACTATGCTGCTGGAAACTGATTGTTTTTACCAATCTTGGTTGCTCTGAAAGGTCAGAGCTATGCACCCATTAAGTTGAAACATTGTTAGTTAAAGCAAACCCCTACTTGTTACTTACATGTGAATTCTTGCTGCCTGTTTATTGTCTGAATTTCCTGCCTAAGGATATGGTTGTTTTCTCAGAGACTTAATAAAAGGCTGGTGAGAACCAGGCACCAGTGGGCAATCTTATCCTGCTAGAGGAAAGATGCCATACCTGGTCCCCCATTATTCCAAATTGATTCTCTTTCAGTCTCTCTTCATTTTGTGTGCGGTCTCCTTCAGAACTGGAACCCTGAACAGGAACCCTGAACCACGCTGGACATGTAAGGGGCTCCAACACTATGCATTTTCAGAAAAGTAGAGAATTAATGGACATGGACACCAATGTGTTTATTGTGAGGGGTGGGCAAAGAGGGGATAAATAGTGATGGGAAAAAAATAAAGTTAAAATTTGAAAAATATTATTCATACTTTTCAAGATCTCTCTTTCTCAGGTCCCCCACTTCCATCAATAGTCTTGATACTCATTTTAACTTTCCAAAACTTAGACCCTCACTATTAACTGCTATGAGATCACCAAGATCTTTATGTCAGTCACCAAAATAACCCCCAAAATCCCAGATCCCCTCTCACTTTCTGCATTAAAATAACCATAAGGCTCTATAGGTTCTTATTTTATTCCAAAATGACTCCTTCTCCCCCAAGTCTTGAAAATCTTCTACTTACACCTTTCAAAATTATGGTTCAACAGCAACAAAATATTTTATGTCTATAACTTCGTGTATTAGTCAGGGTTCTCCAGAAGAACAGTCAACAAGAAATACAGCTAGATAGATATAAGAGGAGATTTGTTACAGGAATTAGATTGCATGACTATAGAGGCTTAGAAAGTCTCATGATCTGCTGTCTGCAATGAGGAGATCCTACCTGGAAAGCCAGTGGTATAATTTAATCTCACTCTACCAGCTCAAGAAAGGGGGTGGGGTGGGTGGCCATGGTGTAAATTCTGGTCTGACTCCAGATGGAGAATCCTGAACACCATGCTAAGAGGCAAGAGAAGAGGTATAGTCTCAGCTTAAAAAGAGATTGCATTAGCCCTTTCTCAGCCTTTTTGCTCTATTCATGCCCTCAAGGGATTAAATGATGGTCACCCACATGCGTGAGGCCAATCTTTACTCACTCTATAATTCAAATGCTAATGGTTTCCAGAGACAACCTCACAGACATACCCAGAAATAATATTTTACCAGCTATCGGGGCAATCAAAGGAGGAGATGTAAGTGGGTTACATTAAATCCACTTTTGATGGAGTAGGGAGGCTGGAGAAAGCAAAGCAGGGAAACCCCTGGGATTGGATAAAAGGTAAAAAAAAAAAAAAAGAAAAGAAAAAGATACAGGCCTAGGATCTGACTATCCACCATAACAGCTTTTATTTAAAGTTTTAATTTCAGACCATCCTTTGTGGTTACCTTAGGTCTCTGAGTTTGCAAGACTGCCATGCAGGCCTTCCCTGAGCTTGTCAGGTTAGCATGTGGCCCCTTTTGTCCACATTAGTAAATTTAAAATGAAGGTTCTGATAAATCAACTTTTCCTTACTCTATGAATTCTAAATTATTATTAAATTTGCCCAATTAATACTCAATAATATACTAAATTGCCCCTCTTCATTAAAGATGCATCTTAAGCTGCTTAAGTCCAGACCCTAAAGCCCTCCCTTTATGGACTCTACTTAAATATGTTTCAAGATTTGTGTTCTTTTAAAAAATATGTATTTTTTATTGCTTTCAGAGAGGAAGGGAAAAGGAGTGATAGAAACACCAATGAGGAGAGAGAATCATTGATTGGCTGCCTCCTGCACTCCCTGCACTGGGAATCAAGCCTGCAACCCAAGCATGTACCCTTGACCAGAATCAAACTTTGTACCCTTTAGTCAGCAGGCTGACACTCTATCCACTGAGCCAAACCCACTTGGGCTAATATTTGTGTTGTTTTACTTCAGCTGTTTCAATTAATTAGACTTTCCCTGACTTGCACTTTTTCTAGTGGTCTTTGGAGTGAGGTTGACAGCTAAATATATATGCCAAAAAGCATCATTCACAGATTTATAATTAATACTAGGGTCTCTCAGTCCGGCCTGTGCCCTCTTGCAGTCTGGGACACCTCAGGTGGGGGGGGGGATGTCCACCTGCTGGAGTACCTGGCCAGCCTGGGTGAGGGGCTGAGGGCCATTTTCAGGCTGCCCACAGCCCCTTCAGGGTTTGTGCACTGTGGGGTGGGAGGGCTGGTGAGTGCAGGTGTGGACGCTTCCCACCGGAGGGCCCACGATCCCACACACCTGGTGGGCCCCCACCGCTGAGGGGACACACCTGGCGCAGAGCTGGGTGGCGAGCCAGGGGCGGACGCTGGTGCAGGATCCCTTGGTGGGGCCCTGGTGCTGAGCGAACACACCCAGGGTAGAGCCGGGCAGTGGACTGGCTTCGGATGCTCCACACTGTGCAGCAGATGCTCCCTCATGCCCTGTGGAGGCCCCTGGGGCGGAGCTACACAGCGGACCCAGGACAGGCACTCCTGGATGCCCTGAGGAGGCCCTGGGCTGGATCCGCCTCCCCCCCCCCCCACTGAGCTGACACACCCGGCACAGCTCCCAGTGCAGAGCCGCCCTGCCAGCCTTCATCTTGGCTGGGTTAATTTGCATACAGCCACTCTTATTGGCTGGTGGGCATGGCTTGGTTGGCGGGCGTGGCTTAGGTGTCTCAGGTGATGGTCAATTTGCATATTACTCTTTTATTATATTAGATTGGGGGATGGATAGAAATTAATGAACTTTTGAATACAACAGGCTTGGTTTTCACTCTATATCATCAGCTAAGTGTCTATTATGTCATACATATGATCCATATAGCATATATCACCATATACACTGCTGGCATTTAAATCCAGATATTTGAGTTAAATAGAGGAAAATGTTATAATTAGTAGACCAGAACAAGAAATAATATTTGGCACCCATGGGAATGCTGGGTCCAACAGGCAGCAAAGTTAAGCATCTAGGGAATCAGAACACAACATTTAACCAAATTGATAGCAGACATCAAAACCAACCTCAAGAAGAAGATTAATAGCTGTAAGTAAAATTAGTGGTAACAGTCACCTTGAAACTGATAAGAAAAAAAGAGAAAAAGGGAGAGGAAGAGAGAGCTAGAAACATCAATGATGAGAGAGAATCATTGGATCAGCTGCCTCCTTTACACCACACACAGGGGATGGAGCCCACAGCCTGGGGAATGTGTTCTGACCAGGAATTGAACTGTGACCTTCTGCTTCGTAAGTCAATGCTCATTCACTGAGTCAAGCTGGCTGGGCTGATCCAAACTCCTCTTAAAAGAGGGCATTTGTTCTTCCTTAATAAAATACATAACTGGCAATGACAAATATGCCAGAAAAAGCTACATATATTCTTTTTTAAAAAAATTCTTCATTGATTAAGGTATTACATATGTGTCCTTCCCCCCCCTCATTATCCCCCTAACTCCCTACTCATGCTCTCAGCCCCCTGTGTGTCTGTGTCCATTGATTAGGCTTATATGCATGCATACAAGTCCTTTGGTTGCTCTCTCCCCCTTACCCCACCCTCCCCTACCTTTCCTCTGAGGTTTGAAGGTCTGTATATTCTTAAGAGGAGTCAGAAGCAGAAAGTCAAGTGGGTTCTGACAAATGTCCTAACATCCAGTTAAATATTAGAACAAATGAGTTCTCTTAGTCAATATCATCTAATTTGACACAGATGAGAAAAAGAAAATGTGGCTGAGAATGTGTAATGATTTGCTTCCTTTTTAAAAATCATTTCACCATATTTCTTGAGAAGGAAAAAAACTTTTATAGCTTTTTTTCTAGGTAACTTTAATCCCCTCTGTGAGGGAACTCAAGGGAAATTGTTTTCTCTTTTAGCATCTTTACTTGCCTGGGCAAGTTAAACACTTCCCATGACTGGCATATCTGACAGACTTCACATCAGTGAGAGGGTACTTTTCTGAAAGCATTACTGTGAAATTCTATTATGCTGCTTATTATTTGAAGATACAATGCCTTTCTTTCTTGCGGCCTGTCTCCTTTTTGCTTTCATTTCATTCCATTTCCACAAAGGTAATGGGCATCACTGAAATTTTCATTCAGGATGGTGGCATGAGCTATTTCTTCTTAGAGAAGTCTGTGTGCTGTGAAGTTCATGTTTTATCTTATCAGTGTTTGTCAATGACTTAAGATCTTTTTATCTGGAAAAAAGTATACATTTATAAAAATAAGCCCTAATCATTAAAAATATTTCTGTTGGTTTTATTAATAAACTAGGGGCCCGGTGTACAAAAATTTGTGCACTCGGGGTGGAGGGAGTCCCTCAGCCCAGCCTGTGCCCTCTCACAGTCTGGGACCCCTCAGTGGATGTCCTATGATGGCCCCAGTCTGCCAGGCGCCTTCTGTGTGTGTGTGTGTGTGTGTGTGTGTGTGTGGCCACTGGGGACCTGCCCCCAGCCACATCTGAGGCTCGGAGCAGTCCTCCTG
>PVJC01026854.1:0-23686 GCA_004026665.1 Murina feae
CCAAAGAAAGATCAATTAACTTCTTTTCAGGTATTAATGTAGTACTAATAATTTTTAACCAAATACGAAATGCCTGAAAACACTCACACACATAGAATGCAATTTGACATGCTAAATGTTTTTAAAAAATATATTTTTATTGATTTCAGAAAGGAAGGGAGAGGGAGAGAAAGATAGAAACATCAATGATGAGAGACAATCATTGATTGGCTGCCTCCTGCACGCCTCCTACTGGAGATAGAGCCCACAACTAGGGCATGTGCTGTTGACAAGAATCAAACCTGGGACCCGTTAGTCCCCAGGCCAACACTCTATTCGCTGAGCCAAACTGGCGAGGGGTGACATGCTAAATGTTATGAATTCAGTTTCACCTTTGCAATTTTATATAATTGGTTAGTTGTATGATTTTTGCATTTTTGATATTAGTTTTAATCTCTCTTAGAGTGTAATAATTGTTTAGATACTACAGTTTGTTAATTTAGATCAACTTCATTTCTGTGGAAATATTTTTTTTCTAGGAAAAATGTATGTGTATAAAGAACATGGCCATGCCTAACTCATGGACACAGACAACAGGGGGGTGAGGGCATTGAGTGTGGGGGGGGGTGGTTAGAGAGTAATGTGGGGACAAGGACACATATGTAATAACTTAATCAATAAAAAAATAAAATAAAATGATAAAAATAAATACATAAATATGAAAAAAAGTGGATGTTGAATTTTGTCGAATGCTTTTTCTGCATCTAATGAGATGATCATATTAATTTTATCCTTCATTTTGTTGATGTGGCCTATCACATTGATTGATATATGAATGTTGAATTATCCTTGCAACCCTGGAAGAAGTCCCACTTGACTGTGGTTTATGATCTTTTTAATGTCTTGTTAAATTCAATTTGCTAATATTTGGAGAGGATTTTAAAATCTATGTTCATGATTTTTTGTGACATTCTTGTACAGTTTTGGTATTGGGGTAATGCTGGATCTCAGAACAAGTGAGTCCTTGTCAGCCCTTTACAAGTGGATTCTCCGTTTTCTACAGTTCTGTGGTTTTCCTGGACTTAACTCCTATTGGCTTTCAAAACCCATCAATTTGGGGTCACCTCTTCCCAGCGCTGGATAGAGGGCTGGGGTGCCTGATGCTAGGCACAATTCCTTCACTCCTTGAGGAAGAGTTCGGTATTTTTTGGATCCCTCCTGTTTGTAGGTTGCAGTGGTGCCTCAGGTAGGGTCCTGGTCAAGACTGTGTTTCTGCCTCTCCTATTCCTCTCAATGTATCTCTTTTATCTTCTGTGGTGGAGGTGTTCACCTAACTCTCAGGTCTTTTTCAGAGTAAATTATTCCATATGTAGCTCTAAATTTGTTGTATCCATGGGAGAAGGTGAATTCAGGGCCTTCCTCTACTGCCATCTTGAACTTGACCTGACCTAAAATGATCATTTAACAGGTACTGCACTTGTATTATGAAAACCTGAAATCCCAAAGCAACTTAATCCCCAAAAGAAAATCTGTAATATAGGGGGAAAATCATTCATAAAATTATCTATAAATAGATGTAAGCTATTTAATTATTTGTAAATGCCTACTAGTTATATCTTTAAAAAATTTGATGGAGAACCAGATTGAAATTTACTGTGCATCTTTAATTATTATAGAGATGAATAAATTATATAATACTAAAAAAAATAATATGGCCATGAAGTTAGACTTTTCTCTCATTGGTCTCATTACAGTAAGCTCACCCTCATGTTTGCGTCCACACGTAACCATTCCTTTCCAGGCTGCTCCCAGCGACCATCTCCAATCCTGCCTTCTCCACTTGGTGTCGCCACACAAAGCTGCTTCTCAGCTGCTGCACCTCGCAAGACCCAAGTGCACTTGAGTAGGTCCTGCCATTTAGTCTTACTTATCACATACTTTGCCTGTAGAGCAAGTATGTTGCTATGTGGCTTATATTTCCTATATTCTTTCAAAATGACTTCCTTCTCAAAGCAGAGAAGGGTGAAGGGAGGCTGCCCAGTCTTTCTGACCCGAAACTATTTGGTGTGAGATTAAAATACAGCCTTTTCAAGGCTATCAGATCCTCCAGAAAAAAAGATACAATTTCTAAGGCTGGAGAAGTTAAAAAGCACAATAGGTAAGCTGAAAACTTTTCGGAAGGCAGAGCTAGGCCTTGACTATAAAAAGGAAGCCACAGAACTGAAAAAAATTATCAGGAGTATTTATGTATTAAAAATGAACATCACTTGCTTAACTTCTTAAATGAATTATATCTGCTCTGTCACCACCTCTTTCTTTGTGGGGAAACTCCCAAAGTCACTCAAATAAGCTACTAGAAAAGTTTCTTTGCTTTCGTTTTTTTTTTAAATTATGTGGAAGCCAGTTTATTCACAAATACTCTCTTTTTAAAAGAAATACATGGTGCCTGTAAAGAAAGAAGCAGAACGGCCAGCGTTAGGTTAGAAGTCATTTGCATCCAAAACCCTGTTAGCTGCCTAACTTAGTTGTTAGGAATGAAGTTCTGGGAGGTACAGTAAATAGACCAAGGAGTGCTCTCAGGTGACGGTTTCTGATGGATTTTAAGATCACATCATGGCCTTGCTTTTGGTCTCTGTTGTGATGTCCAGCAGGTTCTGGTATAGAGAGTAATTCAAGTGCTCTTCTGTTGGGCATATGGTGCTTTTAAGAACACTCCAAGGGTTGATTTGCCTTCCCCGGATGATAAAGGATGGCACATTGGGAAGGAAGGGAATAGCTATGGCTGGTGCCTGGGATTCAGGAGCGGAAGGGATTTATATGCGAGCAGAGCTGCTGAGAAAAACAACATGTAGTGACCTAATTAGAAAACCAATTTTGCCATCATTTAAGCTGAATTCTTACAAGTGTAACTATTTCTTACGGTGAAATTTAATGATATGTACATAAATATAGATATAAAATATGTGTAATATACGTGTATGTTTTATTTGTGTAAGTACGTATGCATATATACATATATTAAACAGCAAACTAAAAGGCAACAAAAGGACAAGATTGAAACCCAGCTACTAACCTGATGGCTGGGGAGGTACCTGATAAAAGCAAAAAAGAAATAATTTTAGAGGAAACTTTCTGAGTAATAGAAAAGAATCTTCCAGGAAATGTATGGGATGCCTTCTTGCCCCATATAAAGACAGGGAAAAATAATACACTTTTCTCATAGTATCACCGATAAATCCCATTCACTAGCAAAAGGAATGATTTTGTATACAAAAATCAACAAATTAAGAGCATCATGCCTCTGTAATTTTCTGCTGTAGAAATTTGTGTAATAGTAAGTAGGATCAGAAATTGTCAGAACAAAATAAAACAAAACAAAGCAATTGTCAGAATCATAAGAACATGCCTGAACACAGCTATGTAGTTGAAGAAAGCCCTGGTGCCAAATATGAGTGATTTCAAACAGAGAGCCTGAGAACTTAGCAATCAGGAAGTCAGATGTGATAGGAAAGCTGACCAAACATCAACCAAACAGAGAGGGAGGTCTCAGGACTTCACAGGTATCATAATAGACACTATCTAAAGAAGGTGGATCCAGATGTAATTGTCATGCCTTTCATAAACACCATTAGTAAGATATGAAAGCACACCTTCTTTCACAGTGTCCATGGTTTTTCTTAGTAGGGTTACCTATTAAATTTACTGAGTCAACTTTCTCTGCAAATTCATTTCAAAGACTTTTGTACACAATTCAATTCAAAATACGTGTTTGAGACAACCTATGCAGGAAGCAATAAGTGGTAGGTGTATATTTAGGCCCAATTGTTAATTCAATGGTGAGTGTCAAAGAAATAATAATTAGACCTGTAAGAGATTTTGCGAAGTTAGATATAATTGTATCCCAGACAGAGACCGTATGGTACAGTGGATAACGCAACAGTTCTAGGACCAGAAGGTTAGGTTGAATCTCAGTTCCATTATTGCCAGGTGTATAATCTATGGTAAATTTAAAAATCTTTATGGCTTAGCCATTTCTGTAAGAAGAAATACACCTCATATGTTTGTTTAGAGACTTAAGTGTGATAATGGACATAAAGCATTTAGAGTAGTGCCAGATACTTCATAAGCATTCAATAAGTGTTAACTATCATTTAGCCCAGATTTACATATATCAAAGTAAGGAAAAAACGAGCTCACACATTTCTATAAAGACTTGTGCTAAAGAGGCGGGAGGGGGGCAAGAAGAGGTTAACCAAAGAACTTACATGCATATATGCATAGCCCATGGACACAGACAGCAGTGAGGTGCAGGCCGAGGCAGGGTGCAGGAGCCGGGTGGAGAGTCAACAAGGGGGAAAAAGGGACATCTGTAATATTTTCAATACTACAGATAAATTAAAAAAAACAAATAAATTAAAAGATGAGTTTTTCTCATAGAAAACAAACTAATGCTCTTGGAAAGAAACAATTTGAAAATATATATAGCATGTTTGATATCTCTACCTTACTCTCAGGCAGGGAATGTTGCTACAAGAAATCTGTTCTGAGCTCTAAGAGGTCATCTTAAAATTCTATTTTGTTAGACAACCTGTAGTGGTTATCATGAAGTTAGTCTTTTACACTCTCCCTTCCGTTACTTTTTCAGTAGGGGAATGTTGAAAGTGTGGGAAGAGGAAGGCAGCTGGAGGATTGCCCTTTCAGTGCCTAATCATAATAGTTGCCCATAACTGAGTACTGGATTATGAGCCAGCACTGATCGAAGAAGTCTCCAAGATTTAATTAATTTAATCCTCTCAGTAAGGACATATATTATTGTTTCTATCTTACAGATGAGGAAATGGCTCTCTAGAACTTAGTTTCATACCTAATTAAGAGCTGGAGCTGGATTAAAATCCAGGCTGTAAAAGGTAAATCCAGCTTTTCTATCAGATCCACCTGGTCCAACAATGAACACAAATAATAGATAATAGAAAAAGTGAACATGGTTACTGATGTTAGGCAGAGAGGGAAAAATATTCACCAGCTGGTCAGCTCAGAGAACAATTCTGACGAATTAGCATGGATGCCAGAATGAACAATTGGTGTGGCTACACAGGTGTGGACTGCCCGAATGCCAGCTCAGACTTTTTCAGGAAGAAAGTGTTAATTTGCAAAATATATTACTCAACATCTTCAAAAAGAAAATTGATTAGCTTACAAGGGGTCAGTGAAGACCATATCAAGGCCATATTTAAGGCAGATGAATCCATGTTCCTGACACCTTATGCAACTTTCAGAGATATACTAGTAAAACGGCATGTTTTCAAGTTGGTCAAACTGTTTGACTGTATTCTTCCCACAAACAGTGTTGTTTTCCTCCTGGCCCCACAAGCCAGTGGTAGACAGACTCAAGATGAAAGAATGGTCTTGACGTGACCCTGCCTCTCTCAAAATCCACCTCACTACCTGTCCAGAGAGGAGCAGAATGGATTTTTAACTCATTTCATTGATTTGGTATCATATAGGTAATAGGATAATGAATTTAATGTTATAAAACAGGGTGGCTAAAAATACTGTTCGCCCAGAATCAAATGATAAATAAGTTAGTAGATTCTTGTTTGACATACTTTGAGAACTATACCACATTTAGTATTCCCACTTTTTTTTTCTTTTAATTTTTATTGTTGAAAGTATTACATAGGTCCTCCTTTTCCTCCCATTAACCTCTTCCGACCCTCTCTCATCCTCCCCCTGTTCCCCTCAGGCCCTCCCTCACCAAGTGTTCGCACTTTTAAATATGCAGGTTTTATCCTTAAATTTTCTCCTCTTTCTTCTACCGTTGAGAAGCCAATTGCTTCTGGCATTATTGCCTGAGGTATGACACTGAGGCATAGGAGAAAAACATCTGGGCCCTTGTCGTTGACCTGCCTCTGACTGTGAGCAGGACAGCTATTGTGTCAACCCCTGGAGAGCTGCAGGGGAATTTAATGATCAAACATAAGAGCCAGTATTTCCATTCTGAAACAACAACAACAACAAAAATAGAATATTTAGAATTTCTATATTTATATTTATTTGAGAAGAATGTTTGTGTTACTTTTTCCTCGGGGGCAGTCACTATATTAAACATGTGACACAGTGCGACAATCATTAAGATAGTTACCATCAAGATTTGCTCTGCTGCTGTGTCTCCTCTCTGTTTTGTCCACCCAGATGTGTGTGCGAGGCCCACTTTGAAATGCCTCCCAAACTCTCACCCTCTTATTAGGAAATTATCCTGAGGGCCCCAAGTATAGTTATTAAGGTACATTTTTTTGTTTCATTAAATATTTTTCCCATTCATATTTTAGATTCCTATCTTATACTTTTCTTTCTTTTTAAAATATATTTTATTGATTTTTTACAGAGAAGAAGGGAGAGAATAGAGAGTTAGAAACATCGATCAGCTGCCTCCTGCTGGGGATGTGCCCGAAACCAGGGTACACGCCCTTGACTGGAATCAAACCTGGGACCCTTGAGTCTGCAGGCTGACACTCTATCCACTGAGCCAAACCAGTTAGGGTTATCTTATACTTTTCTTAATAACATGATAACCCATGCTTTTACACTTTTTTATTCCTCTGGCTAGTTTTCTTCCAACTTGTTATTTAAATGTTTTGATTTTTAACATTTTCATGTTCCAAGTCACAGAGCACCAACAGCCACAATAATCTATTTCACTTGGAATCCAGCAACAGAAGGAAATGATTCTTCTTTGGTATTACTACTCTGTGCATTCTAAAGTGCTGATTTTAAACATTTACATTCTCTTCTTTATTAATTCACATTGCTCTGGGCTTACCTATAGTATAAAACACAATGAATGCAACAGATAACATGGGAGCCCAAGGGGCTCAATGGAGGCCAGAATAGCTCATGGCAGATAGAACACAGGAAACAAAGTGTACTGGAAGCACAGTTTAATTTAATCAGGTTCTTGGCACCGGTTTTTCATTTAATGCTGTTTCTTGAGTTTTAAAAGAAATCACACACAGTTTTGCTCTAGGAGCACTTAGAGCAAGATCAACATCACCCATCTCTAAAAATATTTCCTAGTGGATAAACTGTTAAGAAAACATGTTTGTGTTCACACTTGGAATAGAAATATTTACTGTTCAGATTCTGTACTTGAATTTTTAAAAAATCAAGTAAGTAAATTGGCTTTTTGTGAAATGATGACCAAAATTAGGCACTGAGTCACTGAGCAAAAGCAAATGATCAAGAATTTCAGAGACTTGAGATAACTTGTACTAAACATTGTACTTACATTGTACTGAGTTTTGTTTGTTTTAATTCAAAGGCACAATATTTGAGGAGCAGAACGTGTTAGAAATTAGTTCCTGAAAGCCTGAAAGACAATGACTATTTGATGATATATTGAACCTTTAATGAAAGACTCTTGCATTCATGAAAAAATGAGCTCAGATGATTGTGATTTTGAGGCGGTTAAGGTGATGGGTTTAATTAATGTCACTGTTGTTTTCCCCCAGTCAAACTTATTCACATTCTGTGTATATTTCATACAATTCTTAAAGGCTCCGCCTCACCAATACCTTATTTCATGTGCTTATCATCAATACTACATTGAGACTTTGAGTTTCTTTAGAAAGTGACCCAACTTTAGAAGAGTACAGTTTACTGATTCCAGACAGTGCTAGGAATAAAAGAAAACTTTGCTAACAGTTTTTGTTTATCCTTTTCTTGAAACTTTAGAGTTATTTAGAGTAGAATTATTTAACAAATATACTCTACTATAGTTATTTTTGTTCATATTGTACATATCATCATGGATCTTTGCTGCTTAAATGTTCAGTGTTTACCTCATTCAGTGCTGCCTGATAAAGAAAAAGCACAAAAAACCTTTAATTCATTTCCTTCCACTTTGCTGTCAGGAGTTAATTTTCCTGGATGATAAAACTGAGGGTGTTGGAGAGACAAATGCAGGAATATAAACTAGTCTGCTTTATGACACTCAACACCTTGGCATGGTTTCTAGGTAACAGCGGCTGCCTGCAGAGAGTCATTCTTGATTCCAACACCTGAGTGGGGGTGGGGCAGGACGCCAACACAGCAAAAGTTGGTTGGAAAACTGGGAGCAGTAGTCATCATTTATTTTTTCTGTTATTTGGGTGAAGAATTTTGTGTCTGTTTACAGAGCTTTAGAGAAAGGATGACAAATTTCTGCATCATGTAGCATGGAGAACCTGTTGACATAGTGTATCACATTACAATTTCATATTATGTTTGAAACTTTATATGCTTTCTTATATCCCCCCCATACCACCTTCCACACACACAAGATTGGACTGGGCCAGGGTTTGTGTATTCTAGGAAATAGGTGAAATGTTCTTCTACTTATTTACATCTTTATTTTAAAATACATTTTGAAGGAATAAAGGACTTCAAGATATCATAATCTTTTTTGATGCTTTTATTTTTAAAAGATTTTTTGTTTTTATTGACTTTTTTGAGAGAGAGAGGAAAGGAGAGGGAGAGAGAGAGAGAAACATTGATGTGAGAGCATAACATCCATCGGCTGCCTCCTGCATGCCCCTACCAGGATCGAGCCAGCAAGGTTTCAATGCGTGTTGGATGCTACCAACTGAGCAGCACCAGCCAAGGCTTATGATGCTTTAAATGGCAAAGGTCAATTTAATTTGTTTTTTCCCCATTCTGTACTTCCCAACCTCTCCTTCCTTCCACTATTCTGAGGCCAAATTGAAGCAGTGGAATGAGGAAAATGAGAGCAGGATCATGATTAGAGTTCAGCAGTATTGCTTCAGCACTTTGTAGAAATGCAATAATATGCAAGCAGAGAGCCAGAGGCTTATGACTACCTCCTGGAACCCCAGCCATTTTTGTCACACTACTCCAACAAATCCTTAAAGCACAAGTCAGTGTTCTTAAGTGCTTATCAAAGCCACCAGAAACAAGCCTTATGAATTTTTCCTCTTTCTTTTCATTCTTCATTATTTTTGGTGGGAACTCTTTATATTCCCTTAACCTCTTTTAATTAACCTGTAGGTTGCTTGAGTTGGAAAGGGTTTAAAAAAAACAACTAAAGAAAGAATAAATGGAAAAAGGGAATTTGCAAAAGAGAGGAGATGAAAAGAGGAGATGAAAAGAGATTAAGAAAAAGATAGCTGGGAGAAACACATTTATGAGTCCCTCTCAGACTTTGAGAAACTCATCAGGAAGAAAATAGTGGCTTTACTATGTAGAGCAATTTTTCTTTAAGATTTTGGAGGTCGTAATACATCTTACTGTTTGAAAAACACTGGAAATAATTTTCATAAAAATTAAAGTGTTATAGTTTTGTATATTAAAATGACAAATGCAATAAAATCATTTACTATAGTTGGAATAAATAGCATGAATTCTGTCACAAGTACCAGAGATACTGAGTAATCAGAAAAAAATTAAAGGAACTTAATATGACAACATAGGTCTCACACATACACAAAATAACAGAGTAGGATCCATAATCCAAGCTATTTTTATGATGTCAATTTAAATTAAAAAGAAGTATTCCTGCAAAAATATGTCATCACAAAAGGATAATGAATTTATTTCCGACTTCATGGCCCTCCAGCAACTTCATGGTATTAACTTAAAACTTGGATTCTTCCTCTTTCCTCCATATCTTTGAGATGATACCTGAAATTCAATAGGACCTTGTAATTAACAGATAATTTACTGATGGTGAAACATTTTTCACTTTGCAAAATAGATTTGCAAATAGAAATTCACTAGAACTGATAATTTCAGAAATCCTGATGCCAAGAATGGGTGATATCAGCCAGGTTTTTGTGAGAATATCTTCAATGACCGTTCAAGCTTTTGACATTTAGCCAAAACCAAAACATGCTCTTCATGCTGTTGCATCTTACATCCAGGGTTGCTTTGGTTAGCATGATGACTACATGCTCCATAAAAGAGGTGGGCAAGGCAAGGAAAAACCCAGCAGGGGAAAATAAAATATTTGATTTCTTTTTCTGTATGGTAATACATTTCCAGATATGTGAAAGTCATAAAAATGTCAAAGCAAAATTAGGGTAAGGAAACCCAGACAATGTGGGGCTTGAGGGTGGACCTCATTCAGTTCTGAGACCTGTTTAAGCTTTTATACTCATATGCATCGTGAGTAATGCCATATAGCGATAGTCAATAGTCTCTGTTGAATGAATGAGTAAATGGCCAAGCCCGGACATTAAAGCAGCTGTTTGTTGAACTAAATGCCTGGAATTGCAGGGAAGTAAAGGAAATAAGTGTAAGATATGATATCTTTCCTCAAGTTATTATCTACCTCTGAGTTTTCATTTTCTTCTTGGAGTCTGTTGTTTTGGCTTTATTTGATTTTCTCCCCCCTTTGTACAATCCCAAAGTACTTGATTTATTCTACTAGTAGCAATTCTACTGTTGAATAACCACCTTTCTACATTAAGGAAGATTTTACAACACATCACAGCCTTGAAATAGCAGGCACACGTTAGCCTGAATATATACATTATCTGGGTATGGAAATTAACTCTTACTTTTAGGTTCTGAAGGGGATTTAAGAACCATGTTTTGCCCTTTTCCCAGGGAAGCATTATTATTTCATCTGCTCTTATCCTGAATTATTTTTCTAATTTTAAGGGGTAGCCTTACATTGCTTTCATGCATTTTATCTCATAGGATGACAAACCAGGGATATAAAAGAGATCTTCCTTGGTGAGGAGACACTTGGTATCATTAAGTGACCTCTCATTGGCATTTTAGAATCTTTGAAAGTATATGTTTTTTAAAATTTGTCTTTATTGTTGAGAGCATTATATATATTTTTGAAGTGGATGCCCCATTTGGATAACTGCTTCCTCCTCTTAGTTCTTTTAACAGTTGCTAGAGTATCAAAATAAATAGAATTTATCACTACTTGTGTGATTTTATAAGGTAAGTAGTGCAATTAAATGAGATACCACTTATCTTAGAGCTCCAAGGGGGCATTGAGCTGGGAGGACTCAAGGGCACTTAGATAAGGCTACAGTGCAAAATTCTGCAGTCAGGATGGCAAGGTGGTAATGCCAGTGAATCTGAATTGAGAGTTAATATCTATAGAGAGCCAAACACAATAAGAGAGATGCTCCTTGTTCCCTACAGTTAAGGGTGTCCTGCTAGAAAGTTACTTGTAAGTCAAACTAAGCCTTGGGGATGAATAACCAATATTTAAGAAACATTTTTAATCCCTTGCTTGGCCAATGTGCATAAGAATGCATTTTGGATTAACTCTTCATATGAAGTCATTCAGTAGTGTAAAACTTTTCCTTTTCAAGATGACATTGAAACTCTATTCCTTTCTTTATGATATTTATTTTCCATAGAAGATGGCAAAGAATACACTGTGCATGAACTATATTTGAAAGGGTTCTAACATATCTGAGTTTCAAGTCAAATCCAGTTACTATTCTGAACAGATAAGGAGATGGGGTGGGCAGATGGTACATACAAAGACTATAAAACTCCTAATTGGAGGAGCCCAGAGGACGTATAAAAAACTAGAAGAAGTAAACATTTTATTCACATAAAAGAAAAAAAGAATAAGGGAAGCAGAATACAAAATGGCTCATCAGCTTAACCTTTGGCTACAGTACTGTGTACACTGCTTGTTACTTAAGCTTTGATCACGTGAACACTGCTAGGAGTGCAGATGAACTTTTTTGACCTATTTAGGCATTTTGATAAATTACTTTTCAAGTATCAGGTAAGAAAACTTTGCCATTGTATCCTTAGAGATAAAAGGGACAACAGGGACTGAAGAGACCAGGGAAGAGCCCTGAAAGAATGGGGGTCAGGTCCAGTTGTGGATGCAGACTGAGGTTAATAACAGAATGCCCTGGAGATCTGTACTAGAAAAGAGTTTTGTTGTTGAATATACTTACTAACCATTTATAAGATGAGGTGAATATTATTCAACGACCCTAAATTTTCAGTCCAATAAGTATCACCAGGGACTCTACAAGACTTAACCAAAGTAGGTAATTGGACAATATGATGAAGATGAAATTTGAAACAGGCAAGTGTGAGGTGATGCACATCTGAAAGAACAATTTAAGCTAATCACACACAGTGATGGATATTGAATTAGCCATAACCTTTCAAGAAAAAGATCATGAGCTTTGCTCAGTGTGCCACAGTGCTAAAAATAAGTCACTGGAAGAGGAGTGAGAATAATGTGGAAAATATTAAGGTGCCATTATATAAATTGACAGCATATTCTTGTCTAGAATATTATGCTGAGTTTTTGTCACCTCATCATAAAAGTGAAATGGAAGAACCAGAAAAAATGTGCAGAAGGCCAGCTAAACTGATTAGAAATATGGGCTAAGCTTCATTATGAAGATAATATTTTTATGTCACATTTAAAGATCTCCTGTTGCAAAAATCCTATAGTGATATAAAAGACAGGTGTTTATGACTCTCAATGGCATCTGCGGCATGCCCATTAAAGAGAAAATAAGCCCTCACATTTTGCACTGTAGTTTCTAGACGTGAGTAATCAAGATATTTTTATCCTCAAATAGTGTCTTGAGTCCGTTCCAAGTAGTATAAGTTGGTGGCATCTTTTGAAAAAGAAAAAAGAGAGAGAGAGAACATCTTAGAAACCTTTTATCTGGGTCAGATGTGATGCTTGCCTGTGCTTCACTTTCTCAGTGATAATTGGTGTTCATAATGATAATTCCAGGTCACTGCATGATTTTTCAAACACGTTCAAAATCACAAAAAAAAATAAATAACCCCTCCCCTCCACAAACAATTTTTATTCAGTAAAACTGAATAAATAAAATTTGATCTATTTTTCCAAAATGTTAGTGTTGATTTTTGGTCAGTATACTAATTCATTAACCATAATGTTTATTGACTCAGCACATTCTATCTTTGGCCACTAAAGATAAGTTTTTATTGTTGTTTTATAATCTCTATTTAGCCTGAGAACCTCATCCAAGTTGACAAAGAATAAAAATGGGAGAAAGATAAAACAACACAAAAAAGTCAGGCACTGATGCCTTGGGGACCTGCAGACAGGCAGGGGTGGTGGTGGTGGGGGTGAGGGGTTCTATCTTCATTATTATCTCTGTGTGTACACACACAGCCCCTGACTGTTGGATTAGCTTTGAAGGAGGAACTGAAAAATAATGTGCAAGATGGGCTCAAAAAGAGCTGAGAATAATCATCAAGTTGGGCTGAGCACTGATTCAAGAAATGTCAGCTATTGAGAAATCATTTTCATGATTGTCTATGGTAGCTTGGCTCATACTTTCTTTTCCATTTATTTATATAAATGGCATTTGGGGAACAGTTTTCTCCAGAATAACATAAACCCTTTAATACTTCAAAGGATACTCTCTAGCTGAATATAAACCCCAACAGAGGAAATATATTTCAACATTTGTTTTTGTCTTTAAAACATTACTGGGTTGCTCATGTAGAAATAACGAAGACCCAATGAGAACAAGCAAAGACCATTTTATTCAGAGCTTGCTATATCAAGGGAGTCAGCCACTTGTGTCATTTGTGTTTTGGTGGAGACTTAAAGGCAGGCAGGGGAGTGGGAAAACTTGGTAGTGAAAAAAAGGGAGAAGACTTCCGATGTGCTCTGATTGGAGGCTGTTGGTGTGGAGAAGATGTAGGCAGGCTACAGTAAGAAGCAGGGCATCTATGTGATTGGTTAGGGATACATATTTGTCTTTCACTTGCTTGTGATTTGGGCAAGAAATGGCTTGAGTACAGAATCTTCATTCAGGTAAATTATGGGGATATATAGTTGAAAATATGACCATATTTGAAAAAATAAGATAAAACCATATGTTTAAACCATCCTCTGTACTTGTATTCTATTAATTAAAGAGCATTACTTTTAAGTCAAGTCCCAAGGCATCATTTTGGAAGCTATTTTGGGGTCCTGTTGATATTCTAAGAGGCTGAAGGAGCTCACACAACTTCTCAAGTGCCCTAGTTCCTCTGACGGATACAGTGTGAAGCAGAAAAATCAGCTTTAGCAATAAAAACCTTTGATTGATGGATTATATAATACTCAGTGTCATAGATTGGATGTATTAAGCAAGCGAAAGAGCTAATTTTCTTCTAGGTGTTAGTATTGACATTGAGCCATGTATGATATACTAACACAATTAACTAAAATATATGGTTCCTGAAATGTGCTATAACCAAATGCACTATATTTTTCATGTGATTTGCAATTTCCATGGAGAGCTCATTTGGATTACGTTTATAATATTCATTTAGCAAACTCCATTAGCAATGTTTACAAGTGCTTATGGATCCGGTAAATGAGTTTGCGGATGTGCTGTGAACGAAGCTAAATGCATCCATTTGTGTATGGGATCTAATTCATAAACTCATTCCAATCAGGCACGGTGTATAGCACATTAAACTCTAACCTGTGAATCTGGAATCCTATGTGGTTCCTACAGTTTCTTAATATAACTGAATTGATTAACATTTTGGTTTCTTGATTTTCTCTGGAGGAGAAAACTCATTGAAAAATTGGATTAATATGAGTAGCTGAGCATAAGAATCCTTAAAAGCAGACAAACAAACAAATAAATAGACAGAATGGAGAGATTTTCAGGCTCTTCCTGGTTGTAAATTAGGTTTTTAGTGGAAAACTGTTTCAGCACACTCATGTTCCTAGAACATTAATCACATTAATGGGAATGTAACTTTGTGAATTCTTCTGGAGAACTGAAAAGGTTTCTGCATCTTTCAAAAGAGCCTAACGTAAAAAAAAAAAAAAAAAAAAAAAAAAAAAAAGCAAGTGTTCCTATTTGGAATGACTGATTCTTTGATGGGAAATGTCTACAGGCCTGTTACAAAGACAAACAAAGGTCCTTTGTTAGACCTTTGATGATCACAAGATCCCAGATTTGCAGGACATTATTCATGTTAGGTCAAGACACAGGTGAGAATGTGGGACCTGGGGAGGTAGTAGGTCAATGATACCCAGACCTGTTTAGATCTCCCAGTATTAGGAAGAAAGCCCAATATTAACAGTTAATATTTATTGGCTCTAACACTTTACACAGAACTCTAATCCTCACAGCAGTCCTACGAGGGGAGGTACTGCTATTATCTTCATTTATAAATGAGAAAACTGAGGCTTAGGGAAGTATGTGTCCTAAGTTCATACAGTTACAAACCAACTGTGGCAGAATTTGAATTCAGGCTCTCTGACTCCAGGCGCCTGATCTTTACCACGGTGTGGCAGATAACGGATATTTTCCTTAGAACTTATATTGAGATATAAAATTGTCTGAGGTAGAAGGATCAACACTCTTTCCCAAGGTTATGTAGTTGTTCTTTTGAAGTAGAAGTTCTAATTTTGGCTTACTGAAGACGTAGAGTATAATTCCTTATCTTGAATCTAATTAATATCTAGAACCCAGAAATTTGAGTCATCTTTGACATAATAAGAAAGTTATCAAAGAGTGCCATCCAATGAGGATATTTTTTTTGATTACTTTCAAAACTGAGTTGGGAATTTCAGTTATTATTTAAAAATTTTTCACAAATATAGTTTTTTTCCCCATAGAACACAGATGCTCTTAACTCCCTAGCAGTCACCATCTGTACCTCAATTTACATTTCCCCAAACACTGCTGACATCTGTTTAAATGCCAATCTCTCTCCAACTTGGTAGGATTTTAGCTCAAAAGTGATATCTTATGAGTGATTTGGAATTTCAAAGCTATACTGATTTTAATCAAAATGCTCAATGGCTACACTAATTTTTTTTTGAGAAGATTTACATAAAATGGAGGCTAATATTAAAAGTGATCTGTTATTACAGATTTGAGGCATTTGAGATCATTTCGCTTTTTGTTTATGGGAAAAGGAAGGGAAAGTTTCTGAGTTGCATGGAGAGAATTCTGGGTGATTAGGAATCCTCCCAAAGAATCACTGCCCTTGATTCCTTTCCATAGGTGGATGCTTCCTTCATACAGATATGTCTGAGATACTTTAATGAGTCATTATGTGAGAGGAGTTATAGAAAATATGCTTGGGGATAGACATAGTGTGGGAGTAGAGCTGATGGCTGATTGAACAATGGGGCAAAGATAATCATGAACTGTGGAATACTGATTTTTTTTAAAAAGAACATACAGAAATTACATCCCTAAATAAGTGTTGCTTCTTCACAGTAACATCTAGGAAAATTGAAAACTTAATCCAATGGTACTATAATTATTCAAAACATTATTGGAGTTACTTTGAAGTCAGTGGCACATTTTTTTTGGGGGGGGGAAATTCTCACTGATGTCTAATACTTATTTGAGAGAAACTTTGATTTTTGAAGAAGTTCACAAATGTCTTCTGGAATGTAGTGTTGCTATAAAGTAGATTTGAAGGGGGAATTTAAGTGGTTTATAAGCTGATTCTAAGAAGACAATTTTAAAAGATGAACATTAGAAAAATCATAAGTAATAGAGGCATCATGAGACTAGGAATGTAATCTCTTGAGAATAATTTTTCATTTAGAAGTATAAATTTGTTTATATTTTGGAAGCAGACAGATCTGGGTTTTAGATATGGCTTCATATATTTCAAGATGTGTGGCCTGGGTACTTAACATGATAAACCTCAGATAGTTTCCTCATCTATAAAAAGGATGTAATTATTATAACTACCTCATGGCATAGTGAGGATTAAAGAGGATAGCGACTTGCATATAGTGAGCATTCAACAAAAGTGATGCCAATGCATACCCTCAAGGTAGATATATGGATTCTAATCTTATTCAATGCAGTGTGATGTAGTAGAAGGACTCAGAGCCATGTTCTATCACTTATTTGGCTATAATGATCCTAGGATAGTCATTTAACTTTAAAGCACTGATTTCCTTCTCTGTAAAGTGGGTGTAATAATACTTCTCTTATCATGAATATTAGAGAAAATGTACATAAAGAATTTTGAGCAATAATTATGATAATCATAGGAAGGAATCTTAAGATAATAATATTTAATGGATACAGCTTGTTCTACAAAGATGATAATAAGTTTAATGTAGTGCTATTACTTGCATTTTAAAACTTACAAAACATCAGATTGCGACATGGAAATTTTTCAATGCGGCTCTGTCACATCTTGATTTATTGGTTTCTAGGCTGTGGACCTAGAGTATCATAGGTTAGTTTTTCCCACTTGTTTCTGTGAATGGATTTTATAGGATTCTTAGTGTTATCAGGCCTTGGTTAACTATAGAGCTTGACGGGACATCATTTCCACGGTTAGAAGTTTTTCCTTATCTATTGACCAAGACGTTAGAGAATAATTTTAGTTGTGAAATATTTCAATGCATCTTTAAAAATGGAGATAAAAATTTAATAGAGACAGGAATTACTATTTTCCCCATTTTCAGCATTAAAATTCCCCAAGAAGTCTTTAAGAAATCCTTACAAGAACACAAAAATGAAGGCCTGTAGCAGCATTTCTTTTTCAAAAGCAGAGAATATTTATATTTTGTTTGGCAAAAATGTCTTAGTTAAAATGAGATGTCTGACTCATTTCTACAGCCAAATATTTCTGAAATAAAAGTTAGGAGTTACAAAAATTAAAAAAAGCATTTAATTCTAAAATAGGCTTAAAACTTGCCGATTTAAGTCAAACCAAAAATGTTTAGGAATACAATTATAGTTAAATAAGGAGTTTACAAAAAAAAAAGAATTTAAAGAAGTGGAATCTTTTGCTCAAATTAAATCTTATAGAGAATCTAAAATGAGAAATGGCTGAAATCAAGGCTACTCTAGTTAAAGAGGGAAGAGAGAGGCCCACTCTTTACCCTCCTAACTTCCTTTTCCCTTCTTCATCTCCCATAATCATATGACACTTTCCCAGAAACTCTAGGGCTCCCAGAAACACAATTTTGGATCCATAGGTCTAACCGTTCCTTTGGTTTCATGTTCTAGCACTGTTAAAAAAATAAAATAAAAGGGCAGTCTTCTGTGCATAGAGCCTTAATCCTGTCAACTTGAGTAGTCAGGAGACAGATGTATTCATACCCTGACGATCTGAGTTCTCTCTGCTCTGCCAAACGTCTGAGAGCAGTGGTTTTGAATACAGACAAGTCTGTCAACAAGTCTGATTTTTGTTGGTGGTGAAGTTTCTCCTAGTTGACTTGACTGATATTTTCTAGTGACTTTCAAACCAAGAGGACAGGTGCCACAGTCTTAAAAAGTAGCTCTCCTGATGTTTGACAACATTGGCTGTGTTTGTACTTTCCTTTGTCAAAGTTCAGTGTAAAGCAACTGTGGGGTGGGAGCTTGAATGCTCTTAGAAAGGACACAGACTCTCTGCAATATGTCCCATTTAGTTAGGAAAGGTTGTCTGGCATTTGATTAATTGCCCTCAGGGATGCAAGTGACTGGGAGACGTCACCACAGCACAATCTCTGCCTCATGCCCTGTAAATTGTTGATATGGCTTGTGCAGAGAGTCCCCTGGCATTCTTTAAGTGACATCTGGGTTTTAGAACCCAACTGCCAAAAATCATCTCACTCAAGGAGTAAAACTGGAAGTGCTGTATGGCATGATGGCCTCAGACCCCAAGGGAGATGGATATTGTTTGGGTCTGATGTTCCAAACTGGCCGGACCACATGGGACCTGATTCACTGAGAGGAGGTACAGCGGAGTATGTGCTGCATGTAAATAACGAGCAGGGGGCTGTTGGTATTTCACTTTCTGGTTCTGTGCTAGAGAAAGTAGCCAGCCTAAAACCTAGGGACTTATCATGGGCCCCAAAGGGGGCACTCACAGAGAAAAGCCCAGAGTAGAGTTACACGAATCCAGTTGCCAGGGTTTAAGAGGAAGGTGAGACAATGGTTCTATTTTCCTTAGGCTGTGTGTCTTTGGGAAAATTACTTAACCTTTCCAATTAAATCTTGGTTCCCTCAGTTGTAAATTCCAGTGGTTTCCTCAAACTGTCTTTACTGAAAGGCCAGATTTATAAAAAAAATAAAAATAAAAAAATAAAATTATTTTTATTGATTTTTTACAGAGAGAAAGGGAGAGGGATAGAGAGTTAGAAACATCGATGAGAGAGGAACATCGATCAGCTGCCTCCTGCACACTCTCTACTGGGGATGTGCCCGCAACCAAGGTATATGCCCTTGACTGGAATCAAACCTGGGACCCTTCAGTCCGCAGGCTGATGCTCTATCCACTAAGCCAAACCAG
The DNA here is from genome assembly GCA_004026665.1 of Murina feae. Lineage (NCBI taxonomy): Eukaryota > Metazoa > Chordata > Mammalia > Chiroptera > Vespertilionidae > Murina > Murina feae. The sequence continues at coordinate 19,228 of PVJC01026854.1, forward strand.
TTAGGGAAAAAAAATTTTTTTTAGTCCATCTGTAGACTGAAAATCAATTTCTAGAAATGTATTTGTGGACTGACACCAATATGTGGACTAGATTTTGAATGTCATTGCTACAGACATTAATGGTATAACTTTACATAGGGGTTATTATGAGGCTAAATGGAATAGTACATATATTTGACAACCATTGTCATAATTTTTATATTTCCTACTAGAGGCTCGGGGCATGCATTCATGCACATTGAAAGGAAATTAATTAGAAGAAATATTTTAGAAGCCGGGAGGGACTGCTGGAGATTGGCCGGCTGGGGAGGGACCACAGGAGGTTGACTCCAGGGTGTGTCCGGCCTGTCTTGGCCTCATCCTGATCCGCTGGACCCCAGCAGCAAGATAACCTACCAGGTTGGAGCATCTGCCCCCCTGGGACTACTTCTCTAAATATGTGAATTGAAGACATCCAAAACAGGCCCCCAGTGTGAGGGAGGGAGTCATCTCTGCAGCACAATTCATCACTGTGATGTTCCAGTGACTGCTGAGAGGGATTTGGGTTTCATTCTCTCACCCAACTGCTGGACAGCTGAGCGGCACAGTGCAGGCAGGTAGGCTCAGGTTTGAAAGTTCCTTATTGCCAGTGTGACCATGAGGTTATTGACGCTCTCCGACCTCCCATTCACTCCTGTGGAAAGTGGAGGCAAATAATAGTGCCTGCTTTTCTTAGTGTGGCTGGAAGAATCACATGAAATGATTCCTGTTAGTGTTCAATATTATTTGAATGAATAATGATAGTTATAAGGCCAGAGTGAGCAGTTCGATTTTAGCCAAGCCAGCTAGCACATGGTCCGATGGACCGAAAGGTGGGGGACAGGGGGGGGTGCGGGGGGTGGGAGGGGGGCGATCAGTGGAAGCAGACAGCCCCTCTGGCACAGAGTAGAAGAAAAGAACCCAAACCTCGGCACACCACTTTGAAAAGGTTTCTGATCCTTAAATCATGACTTGCCCTGTTGCTATTTAACACTCTTTCTCCTTCCCTTCACCCCAGCTGTGACAGAGATGGTTATAATATGGAAAAATGAATCAAAGCCTTGAATACATCCTCCAAGGTGAGGAAAACTGCAGGGGTTGAGCAGGAGTGTGGGGAAGCAGGCGTCACCTTTTCTTCCCTGTCTACACGATGTGCAGAGGATACGCATGATTAAAATTCTTAACGCGATTTCAGAGCGTCACCTTCCTAGGTAGATGCCACGCAAAGGCAGGCACAGAGATTGAAGAACGATCTGCCTCAAGTGGCTCCATAATGAATTTGCTATTTACTGAAGCAGCAGTGCATTCATTTGGCATTAATGGGCAAGGCCAATGTATAGTCAGAGTTATTTTATTTAAATTCAAGCATTGCTATGAGGCAACTAAATTGCTGCAGAAGGAAAGTGATATGCCAATTGCAAAGGTACTTACTGCCATATCAGCTAGTAGCTGAAAAATGGAAGATGTGAAAAATAGGATGAAACTATAAATGCGAACTAACGATAACAATGATACTGTTAATGATACATTTTATTTGGAAGGCACAAATAGGGAAGGGAGATTTCCTGAAAAGGTACGGGTCCACAAGGGTGAACTTAAGCAGCAAGATGGGCCAATGTGGCTCCCAAATACTTCTCCTAATATATGTAATTACGGGGACAATTTCTTTGGGTGTAATTTCCAATTGAGCTTCATAGGCTTTAACCCTCACCCTACTGCCATCTCCAGACTCCTCTTTAGTTATTTCTGGAGCCTAAGTTGTGTCTCATCTGTGCCCTAGAATGAGCCACCTCGGATATTTCTGTTTTCCCATCAAAGGACCTTGACCTTGCTCTTGCCTCTGTTTTGGTGGCTGCTATGAGAATGCTGCCCTGCAAGTACAACTCCCCTTCCTCTGGGAGGACGTTTTGAGCACTCAAGGTGTGCTCCGTGGCTGAGCTGGCATGATGGTTCTCTATCATACAGGCTTTCATCAGCATAGATGCCCCTGTTTCTTATTTAACCTCCTTTTTGTAGGAGCTGTGCTTTGCGTGCTTATGTGGCAGGAAGGCAAGTGAGGATAGAGGCTATGCCATTCCCTACATTGACCTCATCTGACTTCCCCCAGGAACCCTGTACAAAGATCCCATGAATATTACTCATGCAGATCAACATTGGCAAAGTGGAGAGGACCATCTAGCTCCATTTACCAAAAGCATCTGGATACTGCCTCCAACCCAGAGAACAGTAGCCCTAGGATGCAAAGCTGATTAAATCATACTCATCATTTATACCTTCACATAAGTGAATTTACAAATATTTTTCTGGAGGCATACTTGGCTAGGAGAGAAGCTTGACAATATAGGTTACCTGAGATGGATAAGACTGAGATGAAGGGGCAAAGTATTGAGAATATTAAAACCAGCTTTGATGACTTCACAGTTGTACTCTAAAATAGCCCTGCTCACTCTGACTCTTAGCAAAATTTAAGCCAGGAATGTGGTGTGTGACTTTAGCTAAAGCAGACCAAATATTGAAAGGAAATTGTTTGAGTATTGTCACATGGGTCAGCCACTGTGCGTGTTCTGCTTCAGTGTTTGGCATTTCTAACATTAGGTCTGAATCAAGACATCCTTTGAAAAATTGAGATGGAAATCCTGAGTCAGAGACCGACTGCCACTCGTTTATTATGAACAGTGACCTCTCAAGGAAAAGCCAACTTTCATGCCACAGGTCTTGTCTGAAGGCATGTTTGAGAGGAGTGCTGCAACGGACCTTGTAATGTTGATTCTGAAGAGAGTACTGTGGTCATTCTCTGAAATCTGTTTCTCTCATGACCCGTCACTTTTGCTCTAGTAAAGATTAAACAAAACAAAAGGAAAGAAAATCTTGTGTGTATATTTATGTTTATATGAATTATATGTGTTTTTTTCATTGGCTTTCAAAACACCAAATATAATTGACAGATGGCTAGTATTGTCTTTACTCAGTCTTTGAAGAATGTCAACTTTTTTGAGCCCTGGCCGGGTGTCTCAGTTGGTTGGAACATTGTTTGTACACCTAAATCTTGCAGGTTTTATTCCTGGTCAGGGCACATACCTAGATTGTGGGTTTGATCCCCGGTTGGGGATAGGCAGCTTATCAATGTCTCTCTCTCCCTTCCTCTCTCTCTAAAAATCATACCCTCAGATGAGGATTAAAAAATGTTTTGGAGTACAGGATGAAGAAACTTTCTGGAGTCCCCCAGGATAATGAAATATAGGGACCTGAGGAACTATGCAGTGGGACATGGGTGGCACTGCGGCCCCTTCTGTAGGCACCCGGTGTTAAGTCTTCCTCTACATTACCAAAGAGAAGGGTGAAAATAAAATGAATGCGTTCAGCAGTTTACTTCCCTGAAGGAGATGTATGTTAAGGTATTTGTATCTAATGAGCAATTTTGAGGACCTTCATCTGCTATATGCCTGCAGAATCTTAAGTTGTCTTTAAAGTGGTGATGGGAGCAGAATATCAAGTGGGAAAATAACTTGAATTATAATCTTTTTAAGAGGACAATATAACCCTGATCCATTAAATTACTGACACTTTCTAGTTAACTAATGCAGGTAAGAGACTTCCCATATGAATTTATAATTTAAAGTACATATGATGAGCAAATGCACAAAGAAGACCTTTTTGTAAGTGATTGTGGCTTAACTGCCTATTTAAACCAAATATATACTTGATTGTTTTTAAATATTGATGCCTTTGCTGTTATTACAAAACACTGAGTAGGAGTTCACACAAAGAGGGCAACATGTGAATGTGTCAAGCTAATGTCAAAACAACAGCCTTGAGCAGCATCCCAGTCTGACAGGTTTCACAACCGAGTGACTGCTGACTGGACTACTCAGGCTGACTTAGGTCTCTCCTTGTAAGGACTTTGCTTTTTTCTTGGGTGTCTGCAGCCTGGAGTTGTGTCAGACTTCACTGATTATTATCCCCTTGTCGAGAGGGAGGGCATGAACTTTGCCAACAGGAGGGATGAATATGTATGGTGTTTTTCTTTGGATCAGGCTGACTGTGACCTCTGCTGAGAGGGATTGTGAGACAGCATGCTTGACATTCTTAGCATGAGGCCTGCCAAATAAAACACCCACCTTGCACCTCTCATGTAAAGAGGATCAACCACTAGTGCTAAGCTTCTTGGTGCCTAGAAAGCATTTCTTTTACTGAAAATGCTACTTCCTTTGCTTGGGATAGTTTTGGCTTACCTTTTACACTGGTCCTATCTGACATGTACCCATGGTGCAAACCTTGATCTAAATGTTGTTTCCTCAGGAGGTCTTTGCTACCTTCTCCAACTAAGTTAGGAAGACCTCCTGATATATGCCCCATAGCACCCTTCATTTCCCCATTGAATCAGTCAGGATTCTTCAGATAAATAGGAAGTGTGTGTGTGTGTGTGTGTGTGTGTGTGTGT
>PVJC01026855.1:0-23702 GCA_004026665.1 Murina feae
CCTCTACCTTTCCCTTTCCTCATAGGCTTTTGGGATTCCTGTTAGCAGAGCTGTCCTGTGAACTCTCCCTTGGAGAGGGCAGTGGGCGGGAACTGGGGACAGTGCGGATAAGGGCTGATACCACCACGCAAATCTTTTTCAAGTTTCTAAGCAACTTGATTAGGGACAGTAAAGTGCATCAGGCTTGGAAGCAGGATGAAATTGTTTCTGATGGACTAAAGGTGGACCATATATTTCACGTGTGGTCTAACAATGAACATGATGGAGATGAGACAAGGTGACCCGAGGGAGTGGGTTTGGGTGCCCTGTGGTCTTGTTTCTGCTCTGACTGATCTGGAGTGAGCTGGAGCACATGCTCCCCCATTGTGACTGGCCTTGGGCCACAGTAGGGGCTCATCTACATGAAACCACAAAGCCTTTGATGGATTGAGAGTCCAATCATCACGGAGTCAGGGTATAGTTCTTGAAGAATGAAATTCTAATTTAATAACAATGCTTCTCAAATTGAAGTCATTCATCTGTAATATTTGGAGGGTCATATCTAAATACTAGGGGCCCGGTGCACAAATATTTGTGCACTTGGGGGGTCCCTCAGCCCGGCCTGTGCCCTCTCACAGTCTGGGACCCCTCGGGGGATGTCCACCTGCTGGCATGCCTGGCCAGCCTGGGTGAGGGGCTGATGGCTGTTTGCAGCGAGGTTGGCTGGGATTTATTTAACTTCTAAAGTTGAAACTTTGTTGCTTTAACTGGAGCCCAGGTCAGGTTGCCCCTGACAATCCAGGCTCCCAGCGCTTCCTTGAGCCCAAGGCAGGAAGCAGGTAACTGAGGTTTATTTATCTTCTATAATTGAAACTTTGTTGCCATGAGTGGAGGCCACAGCTGGCCTAGGCAGACAGGAACCTTAGCTTCCTCCATCGCGGGGACAAGCCTCCTGCTTATTCTAGCTCAGGCTGCCCACAGCTCCCATTGACCCAAAGTCCCAGCAAGGGTGGCTGGAATTAGGTTTCTGGGGTTTATTTATCTTCTATAATTGAAACATTGTTGCTTTGAGCAGAGGCCCAGCCAACCTAACGGAAGCCTCCTGCTTATTCCAGCTCCCTGGCTGCTGGCCGCCATCTTGGTTAGGCTAATTTGCATATAGCTACTCTGATTGGCTGGTGGGCATGGCTTAGGTGTCTTGGAGTGATGGTTAATTTGCATATTACTCTTTTATTGGAGTAGATATCTATATATAGTATATTTTTTTGTTAAAATATAATCACATTCTTTGTCATATCTCTCTATACCATCACTATCATTTATTTCCCATCTATCAGCTATCCATTAGGCCAAATCATATCAAAGTGCCAATTATTGATGACTTTTCATCTAAATAAATACCACCAGGGGTTTCATATGGTTCAGTCCACTATATTTCTCTTGCTTTTTTGTTTTACCTTCAGAACTTTATGCTTAGAAGAAATTTTGTTATCACTTTAAATGCAATACAAGCATTGCTTGCTATAAATAGAAGGATTCTTAAAAAAAGGTTAAAAGAGCACTAAAACATTAGTATATTTAACTGGATTCTGTTGCCTGTTGAAAACTAGGAGCCTGCAACCTGTTTTTCTTTTGTTAAAAAGGGGTATTAACAAGTGTGCAGGGCTAAGGTAGGTGGTGAAGGTTTACTATCTCCAAGCCAACCCCCCACTTTCTCTTTGATGGAATCACAGCCACTGAGAACAGGATAGAAAAGGAGATGGCACGTTATTGTTATTTAATCTTGCCAACCCAACTTTGTCCCCTTTCTGCTGGTGGAGCCGTTTTACCTGTGCCTTGCTAAGTCCTGCTCATCCGGCGGGCGGGCGGGCGGGTGAGCCCGAAAGTCTTGGCTCCCTTCATTGTGGCTGAGCAAGTGGAGTGTGGTGACAGGGCACTTGTGCCTCCTTGAATAATTATGCAACAGCAAGTATGCCAAGTTCTTCTTGCTGCATTTGTAGCTACAGCGTTGCAGGGTGTTAAAAAAGCGTGGTGTGCTACCAGTGATGATGTTTTAAGAACTGAATGAGTTTGATGTTCTACATTTCTTTTCTGAGTGACCCTGAGTGATTTCTCTGTTCCCTTTGAATTTTAATTTTCTCCTGTCATATTCCTTTTCTTACCTTGTTCATAGGATTATCAGAAGGACAACTGAGATAGTGATTGGAAAATGCATTCAGGATGTAAAGTATTGCTATTATTATTATTATTCTTTTAAAAATATAATAATTATTTTTTATTGATTTCAGAGATAATGGAAAAGAGAGAGAGAGGGAGAGAGATAGAAACATCAATGATGAGAGAGAATCCTTGATCGGCTGCCTTCTGCATACTCCACATTGGGGACTAAGCCCGAAACCCAAGCATGTGCCCTGACCTGGAATTGAACCTTGACCTCTTGGTTCATAGGTCAACGCTTAACCACTGAGTCATGCTGGCTGGGCAAGTATTGCTATTGTTTAATTCAAATGAATTTACTTGTACTATTCATGTCACTGAAAATCTTCTCTTCACCCTTTGCCCTTGTCAGTGAAAATGAACTTTTAGAGGGAAAATGTTTCTTTTATCCCTCATCTGAGTTTGAATGTGAGGTGGGAAGCTGTTAGACTTTAACTCTGTTTAGACTTTGATAGCTTTTTGTCTGAGTGTAAAGTAATGCGCGTGTTCTATTAAAACATTTACAAAACAGAAATACTCAAAAAGAAAAAAGCAGCAATTGCCCATGTTCTCACGATGCCCTTCCAGTCTTTTTTCTCAGCGCTGATAGCAGTTTACATGTATCTTTGCATTTGGTGACCTCGGGAAGAGATAATACATTTGCCCAGGCTTTGGTCATCTTCTGAAATGGCATTTGTCAGAGCAGCTGGGGGCCCGCAGGAGGTTGAAGAGGCAGAGTGAGGCCCAGGGAGGGAAGGCTCCTCCCATTCCATTGTCAGGAGTGTCTGTGTGTCTTCTCATGACAAGAGAGCATAAAGCTCTTGGAAAGAACACACTCAACAGGCCACAAGCAAATGGCCATCTGCTGGCCTGTGTGGCTCCATGGTTGAGCATTAGCTATGAACCAGGAGGTTCTCAGTCAATTCCCAGTCAGGGCACGTGCCTGTTGTGGACTCGATCCCCAGTAGGTGGCGTGCAGGAGGCGGTTGATCGATGATTTTCTCTTATCATTGATGTTTCTATCTCTCTCCCTCTTCCTTTCCTCTCTCTTAAATCAATAAAAACATAATAAAGAAAGAAAGAAAGAAAGAAAGAAAGAAAGAAAGAAAGAAAGAAAGAAAATGGCCATGTCCTGACTGCTCCCTCTCTGTTTCTTGTGCTTTTCCTGGTGGATGGGCCTCATTCTACGTAGTTTAGTGCCATTGAAAGTTCTGTCTTTCATGCACATTGGATTTCAACGGTCTCCCTTTAGTGTTGTGCTCAAGAAATTAATTAAAATGTGAGTCAGTTTACTGCACAGTCTGTTGGGAGCAGAAAACGTAAAGGTATTTTTCTTTAGTAGCATTTTGGTAGTGTGGATCATATGATCCAATGTATAGAGTAATCTATTAATATTAAAAACAACAACACCTGATCAGAGACTCTGCTTAAACTTACTAGATCTGATCTTGAAGAGAAAAGCCCCCAAATTAGATTCCGTTGTTCACGGAATCTTAGTTGCCCAGCTTCAGATCATAGTGTAGACAGAAGAAAACTAGAAGTGGTATCAGGGTGAAGGAGAGAGGACATTTCTTTTTCTTTTTTGAAAATTGTTCTAAATTTGCATGCAGGTTACCATGACTACAAAACATCTTGATCACTTATTGAAAGTATCTGTTAACTTCCGTGGCTGTCCCATCCACAGCTACGTTTCAGGATTGCCACTCAACAATTGCCGAGTATTTCACAACTGCCCTTCTCGTGCATTACTGCCTCCGCGTTGGAGCGATCCAGCCTTTACGCAAATGGAACTCAGAACTCACCCCTTCCTGCGGTTCCCAGTTCACGTTTGACTCAGATGGTTAAGATGACTCGAGTCTGACATCCCTACAGACAGCACAGTGTTTGGAAACAGTCATCGTGGCCAGTTGTGGGAAGGTGTTTCTAGAAAACCTTGCTTATGTAATTCTGTCTTTTGTGTTCTCTCTTCTCGATGTGAAACCATAGGTGGAAGTATGGTGTTTCAAAGAGCAAAGATGTTTGTGTCCCTTGAATGAAAGGTTCAAATTCTTGGCCACCACCCTGGAGGGCTGGAATCTGATGGCTGTGACTGTCCCTGTTTATTGGAATGTTTTATGGTTTCTGATCATGTGGTTGTTTCAAAGCATGACCTACCTCTTCAAGCACAAAAGGAGGCTAAAAGTGGCGTGGTCAGTCTACCTACTATCTGTCTAGCTAGCCATCGTTCTTTCTTTCTTTTTTCTTTTTTCCTTCCTTCCTTTTTTTTTTTATAGTAACAAAGAAACAACAAAACCTTTTTTAAGGCAGTATGCACATTAACATATGTCTACTTAATAAAAATGCTTATAGAAATTAACTTCTGCTTTGAAGCAAGCAAGAGAGGAAAAAACTTTTTCAGGCATTTAAAAAAATATATATCTTATTGATTTTTTAAAGAGAAGAATAGAAAGTTAGAAACATCGGTCAACTGCTACACACCTTTTACGGGGGCTGTGCCCACAACCAAGGTGCTTGCCCTTGACCAGAATCAAACCTGGGACCTTTGAGTGCGCAGGCCGATGCTCTAGCCACTGAGCCAAACCGGTCAGGGCTTTTCAGGTGCGTTAAGATGCCTGTGCCATCTCCCCACCGTTTCCTCTACATTACTCATTATTTGTCTTAATCTGGAATTATTCTTTTTCTTACCTGATTGAAGCCCGAGTTGTTTGCAATCAGGGTGGCTTAGCTGACCAGCTTCCCAGCATATTTGCTCACTGCTGAGCCCATTTTGTGTGGAATTTTCTCATATGTAAGCCTGTCCTGTGGCTTTTAAACTGGTGCCTTTGAAGTCCAGGTGGCCACTGATGATCAGGTTTCTGCTCTTTCAACTCTGATTCTGAACTAAGCCGTTGATTCTCGTGACTAATTTGGTGCAATTATGGCTATTTAGTGTGCGTTTCTCCGATGATGGAGATTTGGGGTTATCTTCCCTGGTGATTTTCCTGAGGACTCCCTCCCCCCATTTCTTCCTCAGGTGCCCACTTTCCTTCCCAAAGGAGTGGTTATTGACCTTGGGCTACCAGTGATTGCCAGCCATTAACCCAAATGCTTCTCTTGACAGCGATTGCTTTCCAAAAGGACGAAAGCTGCATTTCAACAATTTTCTCCATTATGACCTATTTTGAACGTGCACACCGGAAGAGAGCCAGAGTGTGGAAAAAATACGGCTTGTGGTTTCTCCATGAGTGTGCACATCAAATAATGGTCCCGCAGGCACCTTCTTCACTCCTCCTAAATGTCCCTGGATGGAATCCCAGCATAGTTGTCATCTTGTGAGCACCATCGGATTTGGGAGGTAGCAGAACAGGGAGGGAAATACGCATTTTTATTTTCAAGAACAAAGAGACCCTACCTGGTATCTGTGGAAATCTCCTGTGAATGACCCCGAAGAAGGGCCCGCCCGTGTTAGGTTTTTCTGGCTCCTAATTCATTACAACGGAGTATTGACTACAAATACATAAGAATTTTGATCTTGGGAGGGCAGAGTAGAATGCTTTGCTTGAACCAGGGTGAAGTATTTTTTTTTTTTTAATATTTTATTGATTTCAGAGAGGAAGGGAGACAGAGAGAAAGATAGAAACATCAATGATGAGGGAGAATCATTAATTGGCCACCTCCTGCACACTCCACACTGGGGATCATGTGCTCTGACTGGGAATAGAACCTAGGACCTCTTGGTCCATGGGATGATGCTCAATCCACTGAGCCACCACAACCAGGCAAGTCTTTTGGGTATCACCTGTTCTGGTAGGAATGGCCTTTGGCACGTCCAAAACATTCAATGCTGCTACTTTAATTGGTATGAGTTTTGTGTCATCCAGTGCTTCTGAACCAGAGGAAAAATATTTGCTGTTGGTCCTGGTGTGAGGAGGCTTAAAATAGGAGATAAAGGCAATAAAAAACCCCAAACATACTCTTTTTCTTCACTATATCACTAGCAGTTGAGTCAAATATTATGGTAGGAAGTCATCAATCAATCCTTTCTGGAATGGAAAGGCTCCAGGTAAATATCAGCCCTCACGTACATTGCACAGAGTCAATAAAAATTGGCCTAATCATTTCAATAAACATGACACGATTTCTTCCCTCATTAAAGATTTAAGGAGAAATGCTGTAGGAATGATAACTCTCTTCAACAAATGAAACTGAATAAAATATGTGAAAGGAATGTTTTGGCTGGTTCCAGGGAGGAGAGGCTGGGGTTTGGGTTTAAATGCAAAAGAATCCTATTTTCAAGTGAATATTTCGATGCTGTGAATCTCAACTCTTGGTTAGGCGACTTTTGACTGATGGCTCTTTCAGACTGGTTCGAGCCCAGTGGTTTTCATCCAGAAGAGAGAGAGAGAGAGAGAGGGAGAGAGAAAGAGAGAGGGAGAGAGAAAGAGAGAGGGAGAGAGAGAGAGAGAGAGAGAGAGAGAGAGAGAGAGAGAGAGAGGAAATGGTCAGACCCTTTCTCTCCCTTGCTCTCTCTCCCTCCCAAGTTGGTGATTAGGAGAGAAGCCAAAATTGGAAAAGTGTAGCACATACTAAGTGATCTGGCTGTTCTGAACTTTTCATTGTATATGCTCTAATTTTGAACCTGTCAAGTATAATCTGTCAATCATCTGCATATAGCTTGTTAAGATTACAGAGCTGTGCATAGGAGACTGACTGAATCCTGTGATTAGCAACAAAACCCTTAAGAAAAAAACTTGAAGCATGCATTAAAAAACCTATTGCTCATAAAGACTTCGATGTTTACTTATGAAAAGTAGAAAATAAGTGATTGGGGTGGGGGAAGGTATATTGGAGAATGCAGTGCACGCTGGAATTTATCTGATGTACATTTAATAATAAAATGACAATGCGGCTGCACTCATGATGCTTAAGAACAAGAAGGATTATTAGATTTGTGCGTGGAAGGTAAAATTGCTGCAAAGAATTGCTTGGGGGAATATACAAGATACAGGGTATGAAATGAAATAAAATAAATACAGGGCAGATGACTGGTTTCTCTGTATTGCTAGGCAGATTTAATTAATTGCTAATAGAGCACCGAATCATGAATTACTCAATCATTACCATTGTTTCAATTGTGGAATTTCCTCTTAAATACAGATTCATTAGAAAAGAAGAAAATGCCACTGAGCTGGGAAGTACTGAGCCATCTTGTGAAGATATTTTGGAATAAGTTGGAAGCATTCTGTTTTCTTATTTTGGTCGGAGGCCTTCTTGTCTTCAGGAGTCCCACCGAACTTTGAAATAAACCAGTGAACTTTTCAGTGACTCCATGCCCCCTCTGCAGTAACTGGTTGTGATTGTAGGTATTTGAGAATTGGCAGGATGAGGTGGGGAAAAAGACCAGGGGTTTAGACTCAAACAGACCTGGTTCAAATCCCAGATTTAGCATCTGTCAGAGCGTGACCCTCAGGTAGCTCCATAACTGCTGTGAGTCTCAGTCTTCTGCTGTGTATGGGCATAGTATGAGGAGGCGTGATCATTCGTCTGTTGTTATTGAGGACTGACAGTATATGAAGCGCTGTGCTAAATGCTCTGGGTATAATCCAATGATCGTAACGGTAGCTAATGTGTATTGAAAGCTTGTTAGGTGTTGGCTATTGTGCTAATCATTTCGTGTATCATATCTTGTTCAATCCTCACAGAAACCCTGTAATACCTACCTGGATGTAGATAGGTACATGTGTACACACATATATGAGCAAAACATATACATAAGTAATTTCATAGTAGAAGTAGGAGGTTTTCTCTGGATAGATCGGTTTCCTCATCCAAGTGCCTTTATAATTCTTCTTTGCTTTTTCTTCTCTTCTTACTATTCTTAGAAGAAAGGCTTGGCTATTACTAACCTGCACAATTAGAGAAAAATAGTCAGAACACGATGCCATAGGATTGCAGCAGCTTCCCCTCCTGTGGGGTTGGCCGCTAGGTCCTGGAGGCCCAGGTGGGGATGTGCGACTCAAGTGCTTGCAACTGTTCAGGTCGCACTCGGTGTCTGAGCGCCCCTCCCGTGAAGGGTCTGCCATTTGAAATGTCACGCAAAGCAAAGTTTGCCACGTATTAATTCAGAGAGAAACGGGGCGGTGTCATTGCCCACAGGAAATCCCTTCATAGAGTTTGAATGTCTTTATTATAAATAAGCCTCCAGCTCCTTAACTGGAAACGCTTTCTATTCCTCGGGATAGCCTGCTTCTCTTCCTATGTTTGAAAGCTGGGGATGACGGATCATCCACTGCGGATCTTTGCAGGCTGTCCATTCTGCAGCTGCGGTGGTGGCTACAAGAGGTGGACTGATTCCTGGCCCATCTTGGGCATCGCAAGCTTAATCTCCTGAGAAAATCTTTAGCCAAGTCAGGTTTTCAATCGCCGTGTTAGTCATCCCACTGATTGCATAAGGAACACCGTAGGAGCATTTCAAATGCCATCCGCTCTTGGCAGCGGAATGACAATGAGGATGAAGTATGAAAAACGAGGTGCCCATAAAGGCAGGCCTGGGGACAGGGCTTGCACTCTGCTCCCCAATCTGCCTCTACAGTAACTCCGCTCCTGTACCACAATGCTTGCTGGAAGAAAAGCATCATCTGAATTAATTATTTGCCCAGATGGTGTGTTCCTGGTGTCAGCTAATGCTACATTAAGGACTTACATGCTGGGCACCCATTAAATAACCAAGTAAATATTTGTATTGTTTATGATAAACAATCTCCTTCTGTGGGTATGTTCGGTGCCTTTGTAAACATTCTTTTAGTGGGCAGAGTCTTGGGGCTTCATACCAGGCTAAAATCTGGCAGAGGCCTCACCCCGACTGTGGGCTTTTGGAGCTTAGTGAATATTTAGTAACACTTCAATGTAATAGCCGTATTATTACAATACATTGCCGGGCTGAGTGCTACATGAATGACATTCGTCACGTGGACCCACTCTTTTTTTTTTTTCCTTCTTAAATATGTATTTTTTTACATTGATTTCAGAGAGGAAGGGAGAGGGAGAGAAATAGAAACATCAATGATGAGAGAGAGTCATTGATTGGCTGCCTCTTGCATGTCCCCTAGTGGGGATCAAGCCTGCGACCTAGGCAATGTGCCCTAATTGGAATCGAACCTGGGACCCTTTGGTCCACAGGCCAATGCTCTATCCACAGAGCCAGACCGGCTAGGGCTCGTGGACCCATTCTTGTCCTCGCCTGCATGTCCTGAGTACTTATGTGTGATTTCCACAATATCCCACAGTCATTAGGGATACAGTTACTGCAGCTGGCACCAAATACTTATACTGAAGCAACAGGTTAGTAATAGCCAAGCCTTTCTTCTAAGGTTTCAAGGTAGAAGTAGGCCCTGCCTCTGAAGAAAAGACGGGCGAGGCGAGTGACCCCGTTTTTCTCTGGTGAAATGCATTATGTAACTGGAACATACACACGGTTGTTAAGTGCTCTGAGGACATGAATGAGGTTGACTTTGCAGAGTGTTCCCCGAAGGTCACATTATCACATGGGGAAATATGTCAAGGGATCATCGCCGGGCATGTTTTTCTGAGAAGAAGCCAGTGTTTGAGAAAAGCTTGATGTGAGGCTGGGAGACAGGGATATCAAGTTGAGGAGGCGCCTCAGGACCCATGCGTGGCAGTTGGCTGAACATATATTCCTAATGGTTGTGGGGGCTTTTTGGAATAAGGTCCTTGCAATGGTTTTTTTTTCAGTGAGCTTTAGGACATCTTGTTTTTTGCGTGCTTGCTATTTCAAAGGGACCTCTGTATCTGCTCTCGAATGACTTCTTTTTGTGTGTGTCGTGAAAGGAAGGTTTTAATACCTGCTCAGTATTATCCTACTTAAAACTAAGTTGTGGAGGCAGTGGTAACACTTCCCTGGATTCCTGGGATCGACCTGTGCCCAACTCTGTCAGCTAATGAAGATTAGTGCACCCGGGTGAACAGACTTGCAAACAGCCTCTACACAATTCTGGGAAAGTGAAAAGGATCTCATTCCTTTTTCAAAAGTGAGGAGAATGGGTCAGTAAGTACTTCTCTTTATTGTAAGGCAATGCGGCTTGTAATTGGCTGCTTCTTGGCTATAGAAATTAATTTGTGGAGGGAAGAAAATCTAATAATGCTATTTTCCCTTGCACCCTACTTTAAAAAAAATTCTTTTTTTAATTTAATCTTTATTGTTCAGATTATAACAGTTGTTCCTCTTTTCCCCCCCATAGCTCCCTTCTCCTCGTTCCCACCCCACCCTCTGCCCTTACTCCCCCACTGTCCTCATCCATAGGTGTATGATTATTGTCCAGTCTCTTCCCACACGCCCAACACCCCTTTTCCCCTGAAAATTGTCAGTCCACTCCCTTTCTATGCCTCTGATTCTGTTCTATTCACCAGTTTATTCTGTTTATCAGCTTTTTTTATTCACTTGATTTTTAGGTTCACTTGTTGATAAATAAGCATTTGTTGTTCATAATTTTTATCTTTCCTTTTTCATCTTCCTCTTCTCAAAGGATACCCTTCAGCATTTCATATAATGCTGATTGGGTGGTGATGAACTCCTTTAGCTTTTTTTTTTTTGTCCGTGAAGCTCTTTATCTGACCTTCAATTCTGAATGATAGCTTTGCTGGGTAAAGTAATTTTGGCTGTAGGTTCTTGCTATTCATCACTTTAAATATTTCTTGCCACTCCCTCTGGCCTGCAAAGTTTCTGTTGAGAAATCAGCTGACAGTCGTATAGGTGCCCCCTTATAGGTAACTGACTGCTTTTCTCTTGCTGCTTTTAAGATTCTCTCCTTGTCTTTTGCCCTTGGCATTTTAATTATGATGTGTCTTGGTGTGGTCCTCTTTGGATTCCTTTTGTTTGGGATTCTCTGTGCTTCCTGGACTTGTAAGTCCACTTCTTTTACCAAGTAGGGGAAGTTTTCTGTCATTATTTCTTCAAATAGGTTTTCAATATCTTGCTCTTTCTCTTCTTCTGGCACCCCTATAATTCTGATGTTGGTGTGCTTAAAGTTGTCCCAGAGACTCCTTACACTATCTTCATATTTTTGGATTATTTTTTCTTTTTGCTTATCCATTTGGGTGTTTTTTGCTTCTTTATATTTCAGTTCTTTGACTTGATTCTTGTGTTCCTCTAATCTGTTGTTGGATCTTTGTATTATGTTCTTTATTTCAGTCAGAGTATGCTTAATTTCTAGTTCGTCCTTTTTCATATCCTCGAGGGTCTCACTAGATTTATTGAGGGTCTCACTAAGTTTATCAGCGGTTTCTAGAAAGTTTTTGAAAAGCCTTATAACAGTGGTTTTGAACTCTATATCCTGGCGTTTGTTTTCCTCCTTTTCTGTCATTTGTGATCTATTTCTTTGTCTCCACATTTTGGCTGTTTCCCTGTCTTGACAGAGTGGCTTTCTGTGTTAGGTGATCACTGAGAGGAATTGACCTCCAAGCCACTTGGTTGTGCGAATCAGCTGTGTCTACAGTGGGAGAACTTCTGTGCTGGAGACACCCTTATGGGGCAAGAGTTGTTTCAGTGGGGCTTTGGTGCTCACAGGAGTCTGCTCCCTGAGTGTGTCCCTTATGAATCTGAGGCATTAAATTTGGGATGGTACCACTCTGACCACTGGGTATGCTGGCTCTGGTATCTCCAAGAAGGTGCTATTTTAGCCTTTGCCTGAGGCTACTCAACCTTTTATATGCAAAAGCCTCTGTGTGCAGCTTGGGTGGGACGGGGTCTCGGGGAGTCTACAGGGTGGAGCAAACAGCTATGGCCGCTTCTGAGCCCTGCCCTAAGAGGCACCAGGTCTCAAGCAGCTCTAGAGTTCCTCCCGGTGCCTGATGGTGCCAGACAATGCCTGATGGTGCCAGACAGTCCAGCTCCTCCCCGTATGGTTCCGAGTTCCCAGAAACTCGCCTGGAACTGGAGTTCAGAGCTGTCGGGAGCTTGTGCTCCTCTCTGTTATGAAATGTTTGCAGCCCTTTCCACGAGCCCCTTCGCGTGCGCCTCCATACCTCTGCACTTTATTTCCACACCTCCTCTGCGTCTCAGTCTGTTTCTAGTTGTAGAATTTCCACTCAGCCAGCCTTCCTCCTTCCTGTGGGTCTGGGTGGTGTCCGTTTTTTCTTTTCGCTGTTGTTTTAAAATTGTCATGCATGGCCGCAATTCTGGTTTTTACCTATGCTGCCATCTTGGTTTCTCCAAAAAAACAACTTCTAAGTGAATTTACTTCACTACTCCTAAAGGCAGATCTCTGATCTCTTTATAAATGAATTCACCCATTTATTCATTCCTTGATTCACTTGTTTAACAAAGTTTTATTGATTGCCTGCTAGGTAGGTCTCAGGTATTGTGTGTGATTCTGAACTTGGCCTAGGAATTTGGAACCTCTAGTTTGGGGCAAAATGAGATGGTAGGAGATGTATGTTCAGAAAACAGGAAGATTGCCCTGCCCTGGCCATTGTGACTCAGTTGGTTGGAGTGTTGTTCTGTGTACCGAAAGGTTGCCAGTTTGATTCTCAGTCAGGGCACATACCTAGGTTGTGGGTTTGATCCCCAGTGGAGGCAACTATCACTGTTTCCTCTCACATTGATGTTCCTCTCTCTCTCTCTTCAGAGTAGGACACCAGGCACAGGATGTGAAGAACCTCCTGGATAAATTGTAAGCCTGAAGGAATATGAGTTTTGCATGGGACTTGCTCTTGCTATTCTTAAAGTTTTATGATAACTGAAGAGCTCCCTTAGCAGGTCAGGACCCGCTTATCTTTTAGCCTTTATTCCCAGACAATGCATTGGGTTTGAGGAGACTGTTTGGTCCAAGAAAAGGAAGGTGCTTTATGTTCTTCATACCTGGAGCTACCCCATTCCTTCTGCTGCCTTCTGGGCTTTCCAGATGTTAGGATGTGCTTTTTTACGGGGCCATGAAGCCTTTCTGAGCCCAGCACATGGAGTGCACACTGATACGTGGGCTAGGAATGCGAAATCTTTCCTTGTGATGAGGTCCTGAATACAAATGATCTAGCCTTCACCTGGGCATCTTGCATGTAAAAAGAACAGCAGCTTTTTGTCTTATTTTTTTAAGCTAAAAAAGATAAATTAGAATATATTTCAGCAGCACATTATTAAATGCAGGTGTTACGTATACAACCTATATAGAAAAGGAGAGAGAGAGAGAGAGAGAGAGAGAGAGAGAGAGAGAGAGAGAGATATTACAAGAAAATGAATTAATCTCCATTGGGAAACATCATGAAATTCACCCTGATAATGGGTGTGAAGGGAAAGACATCTCCATTTCAGGCCTTACTGACTATCTTGCTAAAGGAACTTAGCAGTTCAACTCTCAGAGGTAAACTGGGGACTTGTAGGTTCTCACCGACTCCCTGATGTGTTTCCTATGGGGTGTTTCCCATTTGTCATTTGGGCCAGCTCTTGTCTCTCCCTGTCCCAAGAATGCTGTTGGGGATCCGGCCTGTGACCCATCTCACTCATTGTAGGCTGCCTTCCCTCTCCTCTGTCTCTTTCCGGCCCCACCCTCGATGCTGTGGTTCATTTGTGACCCAACCACACTCACCACTAGCAAGTAGTTGTTTTCATACCTCATGCAGGTCCCTGACTCATTACCGGCTCACATCCGCCTGCAATTCCTGTATCGCCCACCCACTCACCCACCCACAGATAGGGACACCTTATTGAATTCTTACCAGTACTGGGCCCTGCACACCAGACACTTGTTATTTCTGTTTAAGCTATTGATTAGCTATATACCTGTACATATCCATATTTAAGCTATGGAGTACAGCTGATTTAGGCTACACTCTAGCTCAGTGACTTTCAACTCGTGTGCCGAAAGAATGTTTAAAACAGGCAAAACCTGCCTATTTAGTCAGAGGCACTCACCTTTTTCCCCTTAGAGCAGTGGTTCTCAACCTTCTGGCCCTTTAAATACAGTTCCTCATCTTGTGACCCAACCGTAAAATTATTTTCGTTGCTACTTCATAACTGTAATGTTGCTACTGTTAGGAATTGTAATGTAAATACCTGATATGCAGGATGGTCTTAGGCGACCCGTGTGAAAGGGTAGTTTGACCGCCAAAGTGGTCGCGACCCACAGGTTGAGAATTGCTGCCTTAGATCATAAAAAAGAAAAAGAAAAAAAAGAAAAAGAAAACAGCCAACACAACAATAGCCATCCAGAGTGAATGAATCCAATACCTATTTTGGGGGTCAGAATTTTAGTAATTAGTTTGTGTGCCATGAGATGAAAAAGGTTGAAAATTGCTGCTATACAGGATAGCTGGTTTAGGCGACGCTAGAGCTTCTGCTGTATGTAAGCATTGCATATCCCAGGGGCTAAGTGCTACTATGATGCCCTGCTAGAGCTGAAAAGAAACCCGAGCTCTAAGGTGGAGTTAGCACCGCCCTTGGCCCCCTGCCCCCCACTGCTGTGTGAGTGCTGTGTTGCTGAGCGGATGGACTGAAGGTCTAGATGAGCCCAGTACTGTTCCAATGCCTGGCAGACACCACTGCCCTGTGCTCATGGAGCTCCTCTTCTAGGGAGGAAGACAGACACTACCAGGCCCATGTTTAATATACGCCCACATCGACGTGATGAGTGCCAAGGAGGCACATAGCGGGATGAGGGACAGAGTGAGGAAGGGGTTCTGTATCGATGGCCTCTGACCTGAGGGGAGGTCAGTGTGGCTGGGGCAGAGTGAGGGATGAAGAGAGGCCGGAATGAGTTCAGGGAGGGGATATGGGACCACAGGGGGAGGGGGGGCAGTTGTAAACTATGGTATGTTGTTTGGGTTTAATTTTGGAGCCATGGGATGGTTGAATCAGGAATCAAATAATCCAGCCCATGTTTTTAATATATATATTTATTGATTTCAGAAAGGAAGGGAGAGGCCGAGAGAGATAGAATGTCAATGATGAGAGAGAATCATTGATCAGCTGCCTCCTACATGCCCCACATTGGGCATTGAGCTGAGACCCTGACCAGGAATCAAACCCTCATCTTCTGGTTCATAGGTTGACACTCACCCACTGAGACACAAGAGGAAAAGTAATGGAGAATTGGCCTGACCACCAGGGAGGATAGATTTACCTTCCACTTAGATGAACGTGTGGGTTTTTGGGAGTGTACTCATTTTCTAGGACTGTTGCAACAAGTCATCACAAATCTGAGTGGCTTAAAACAACAGAGATGTATTGTCTCACAGTTCTAGAGACTTAAAAACCCAAATTAAGGTGTTAGCTAGGCTACCTTCCTCTGAAAGCCCTAAAGAAGAAGCCCGTTTCGCCTCTTCTAGCTTCCAGCCATTGCCATCTTTGGCGTTTCTTGGCCTGTAGATGCATCATGCCGACCTCTGCCTGTGTAGTCACATGGCCTTCTCCCTGTGTCACTGTCCAATTTCTCTCTTATAAGGATACTGTTCATTGGATAAGGGCTCACTGTAATCCAGTCTGACTTCATTTTAACTTGATTACTTCCCCAAAGACCTTATTTCCAGACAAGGTCACTTTCACAGATATTGGGGAACATAATTCAACCCACAACAGTGGGGACCACGAATTTGATTTTAGTCAGGTTAAGTCTAAGATGGAGAGATGGGCATGCAGGCAGTTGAACAGAGGGGTATGCAATTAGGGCTGAGTCTGAGCTGGAGGAACAGACAGGGTAGCATAGTGCAGAGGTGGTGGTGGAGGCTGTAGGACTCTGGAGAAGAGGGTATGGCCTGAAAAGACAAAGATTAAGGACCCAACCTGGAACACTCTAGTCTTTAGAGGTCAATAGACAAGGAGGAGGAAGAACTGGATGGAGGCGAGTTGGTTCCGTGTCTGTCTATCTTACAGACCCTGCGCTGCTGGAGAGCAGCAAACCATCATATTTCTAGCTGCAGCATGGGTACTGGCGTAGAGAGGCTCTCCTTACATGCTTGCTAAATAAATGGACGGTGAAATTTCTTTGTTTCAAGCCATAAATAAATGTACACCATCACTGGAGAGGTAATACCAACAGAAATTCGGGGCTGGCTTGTCTGAGGCAGCCAGTGTGTTTGTAATCACAGATACTCATCCATGCTGTCCACCTGGGGGTGGGAAAAGGACATTTGTGTGAAAATGGGCTTGGAACATCTACTCTCTGCTGACCTTCACCATGGCACCCTCAGGCTTCACTAACAGACCCACGCCCTGCCCTGGAAAGGGAAGCTGTTTTCACATTGTGCTGTGCAGTGGTCAGCCCACCTGGAGAGTCCCAGTGCTGAGAACTTGGCAGCTGGGATGGAGAGTTTCCACAGGGCTCGGGTGATAGAGTGAAGGGTTTTGAAGTCGAGGCATCGTTAGCAAAGGAAAGACCACGTGAGAAGAAACAGGGTCGGCACCTTTAAATGTCCCTAGTTTTATTAAGGGGAAAGGGATGAGACTATGTTGTATTCTGGAAGGCAACACTAAGAACCCCGGCCGGAAGAGACAGCAAGGACATTTAGATGTAGCCTAAGGATTTGTGTCCATACAGAGTGTCATGGTTAAGAGAGTTACCAAAAAGTAGCGTTTCAGAGCATGAGCCGCCAGAGAGCGTGGTTTGGATTCTGGTGTCTGCCATTCGCCGTGTAACCTTGGCAGAGGGAGTATGGGTGGGCCCTAGCAATATCTGCCAAGATAAGTCACTTGAACTGTCTAAACCTCATCTACTACTCTCTCAAACGGGCATAATGATAACACAGGGCTCATGGGTCTTTGTGGAGTTGGAGGGAGATAATGAATATTCAATGTTGAGCTCACTGCTTGGCCATGGAAAGCCAACAAGGGTAGCTAGTATTGTTCTAAAAGATAAATGTATGAACAAGGAGAGAGTAGGGGCCATGGACTCTACTGAGGAAATAAATTATTAGAGGGAGTTTGTGTCCGTTTAATTTACTTGGAGAAGTGCCCATAATAGAATCTTACGCACTTGGTCACTTAAAAGAATTATGTGTGGCTAACACACTGAAGTCCCATTTATCCACTCGGACAGAAGGTTCATCTTGAGTATAGAGGCTGTAATTTACTTACGGGTGTATACTGTGGGATAAGTCAGGTTAATGTCTGGTAACAGAGACCAACAATTAGCAAGTTAATTAGGGTCCTGATTTCTGTAGTGAAGGATAATCATTTATTAGTTTAGGTCAGACCCTGGGTCTTCCTGCGACGTGACTTTCTATGAAAATATTGACTGAGAGGGACTCCCTGCACCTTCCCAGCACAATACGCACATGCTTGGGAAACTCATTATTTCTCCCGGTGACGGTAGTGAGGATTACAGGAAGTTCAGGAGGCCTGGCTTCAGCTGGCCTCTTTGAAGTTGATGGTGGAAATAGAAATAAAATTCGAATACAGGCACACCTCCTTTTTTTGCACTTAGTTTTATTGTGCTCCGCAGATGTTTCATTTAAAAAATATATTTTCATTGATTTCAGAGAGGAAGAGAGAAAAAGAGAGAGAGAGAAACATTACTGATGAGAGAGAGAGTCATCGATCAGCTGCCTCCCATACGCCCCCTACCAGGAATCGAGCCTGCAACCCAAACACGTGCCCTGACCAGGAATCAAACTGTGACCTCCTGGTTCATAGATTGATATTCAACCACTGAGCCATGTCATCTGGGCCTAGTTTTTTTTTTTTTTTTTTTTAAATAAATTGAAGGTGAGGCCCTCCACCAGCAAAAATATCACAACTCATTTTATTGCAATACTGGCTTTATTGCCATGGTCTGGAACCGAGTCTGCAATATCTCTGAGGTAGGCCTGTGCAACCTTAGGAATAGCAGTCCTTGGACCCTATCCAGGCTCTTCAGGCGCCTTGATGGTGGTTTGTGATTGGCACTTTCCTCTTTTCCAGTCAATAATCTCACATAAATTAACATGATCATTTCATTTGAGGCATTTGTTGAAAAAACAAAACAAAACACAACAATGTAGAAAGAATGCTATTATGCTTGGGGCTAAAAAGCATTAGGATGTGGGAAGCTTCTCTTTTTTCTCGTTTTTCACAGTGACAGCCGTTGACCTGTACCTGGCATTCAGTAGAAGGGGCTGGAGATTATAAATCCAGTGGAGAGAAGAGGAGAGGGCATGGGTTGAAGCTGTGGATGGAGATAGGAGTAGCAGAGGGCACCTCTTCTTGGCAATGAAAGACCTGGCGTTTGCTGTGTTGCTTTTGTCTTCCTACTCGACCCTGGTAGCTTTGCTTTGGCGCTGGCGCCCACCGGGCCTGGTTGGAAAGTTACTTAGAGTGCCCCTGGACTAATAAGGGGGAGGCTTGGCCATGCTTCACGAGCTATAGAAAGGATGATGGACAAGGCTTTTAAAATCTGTTTGGCTGCTGTTCTCGATGCCATCAGTCATGGGTTGTGAGAGAGTTGTTTCTGTTTGTCAAGTAGGAGCCGAGATGAGGTCGTGACAAACGTGGTTTTGTAAGTCACTTCGGCTTTCTGATGGGAGCGGAGCCGGGCGAGAGCGCTCCCGCTTCTCTCCGCGGGGGCAGATGACCTCAGCACTTTCCCCATTTGGGTTTTAGCTGAATCTGCCAAAGGAAATGCCTACTATTAAAAGTCCAAGCCAACAACAAAGGGGAGGTTTTAAGTGACATGTCACCATTGTTTTGTCTTAAGGCTACCTGGGTAAATGGAATTTTAGCAAATAAGAGAAAGCAAAATGGTGGCAATAGTTTCCTGTGGTCCAGGACTCAGCAATCCAGGTGGGGATTGGTGCACATTTTTATGCATTATTGATATTTAACAAATACTATTGTGATATTTAACAAATACTATTGTAGAATAATGCCCTGATCACCCCCCTTTTTCCCCCCAATGTCTCTGCTCTGATCCTACAGAGCCCTAAGAGTTAACTGACATGGCCAAGGGCATTTTATAGACAGGGTCAAGGTTACAGACCCTGAGGTGGGGAGACTGTCTTGGATTTCCTGGTGGACCCAATCGAATCACTTGAGTCCTGAAAATCTGGGAACGTTCCCTGGCTGTGCTGAGAGAGCAATGGCAGCCCGAGGAGGATCTGATGCCCCATGGCTGGGTCTGAAGTACAGGGACTGTGCCCCAGGACTACATTCTGCCAACAGCTTTAATGAGTGAGAAGTGGCCCTCCCCTGGGGCCTGCAGAAAGGCAGGCAGCCCTGCCAGTGCTTAGATGTGAGCCTGGTGAGACCATGTCAGGATCTGACAGACAGGATCGTAGGAAAATATGTCTGTATTGCTGTAAGCCACAGAGTTGGAGGGAATGTGTTGCAGCAGCAATAGCAAACAAATCTACCTTAGTTTCTCTGGTCTAGAGTTTTCCTAATGATGCTATAGTTTCTGAACTCAATGTGTGCCCTGCAACCAGGAAGGGCAGAATCATCTCCTATCAAAATAAAAAACTTTGCCTCCTGTATTTCAAAGAATCCCAACCTGTGATCTGGGCTGCTAGAATGTCAGGAGGCTTGGCTGCGAGGACCCAGAAAAAATGAAAGACTATTTTTTATTTGTTTAAATGTTTTATTGACTTCAGAGAGGAAGGGAGAGAGATAAGAAACATCAGTGATGATAGATAATCGTTGATTGGCTGCCTGCTGCATGCCTCCTAGTGGGGATCAAGCCTGCAACCTGGGCATGTGCCCTGACTGGGAATCAGACTGTGACCTCCTGGTTCATAGGTCAATGCTCAACCACTGAGCCATGCAGGCAGGCTGGGCAGAAGTGAATGGCTATTCATGGAGCATCCCCTATGCTCTAGGGGCAGCCATCCTCTTACTTAACCCTTTAATAATCTCCGAGGTGGGTATTATTCCATTTTACAGATGAGAAAGTGCTTCCCAGTGGTTCATTGCTTTTCTGAGCTTACAGAAGCGGTGACACAGTGTGGGCTCAGAACCTCCAAAGAATACGTCCTTTCTATGTCCTACTCTGCTCTTGCTTCCTTCTCAGCAAGCCTCAGGAATCAGGAAATCAAGAGTGCAGTGGCGTCTTCTGTTGTAGAAAACAAGAAGAAAACAAGAAACCACTTGCCAGTCCCTCTCCCATGTTCCTTCAGTTGCTGAAACATTGATGAAGATGAAGGACACCATCCCTACTCTCCCTCTCCTCTCCCCTTCCCTCATAAACCCACAGTGGAGGGAGCAGGACCCAGCGGACTGGCTTACCTCTCCTGCATGCCATTTCCCTGCTGTGCTCGGCTTCTCTGCTTACCAATCAGTGCAGCTCTGTGGCTTGCAGAATAAGCACCTAGTTTGTTAGCAAAAGAATCAGGTTGGTATTTAAGACGTAAGAGTATTTGGAAAAAAAAAAAAAGATTGATTATTTTAAAGGGTCCCTTGAGACTGGCTTTGCAGATCCTACTGCATTAAGCCAGATTTGGGTTCGATTGCTTGCAATGCCATTTGGATTAGAAGTGTGCATTGTGTTTCCGAAATCCCAAGATCCTCTGCCTGCCATTGAGCAGCCCTCCATGTGGTCCGGAGAGAACATGGCCTGTCAGCTAAGAAACCCCAGCACCCGCTGCCCCCTCCCTGCGCCAGAAGATGGACTTTTTAAATTCAGCTGTAATGCTGACAGAGGCCTCCAGACAGGATTTGTTTAATGGGCGGTTTTAAAGCACTCGCTCGCAGCATTAAGTACCGCACAAGCAGGAGCAAAGCATGAAAAGTGCTACCTGCTTCCAAGGAGCATCTGGTCTAGAGGGAGCGAGAGGGCTGTTTCAAAAGATGAACAGGTTGTAGTAAACAAATAGTCCTGTGCCCCACAGGTGAGGAAACTCAGAGGCTACCTGGGCACATACAGGTCTGAAGCAGGCAGTCAGATGTTGGTGACATGTGCTTGTTCATGGGTTGGTTGGCCAGGATGCCTAAAACAGTCCCAGCACCTTCTCAGCTGGAGAACCGAGTCCTCTGATGTTGGCTAGGCCTTGGTGGCTGGACCTCAGTGTGCAGTTCAAGAGCCCTGTGTCTGGATGGACCCCACTCCTGATCCATAGGATGTTGAATGGTAGCTAGTCTATTAGTTCTGAATTCCCTTCCTAGAGCTGGATAATGCTTCTAGAACCTTCTCTTCTGCCACTGCTAGAGTTCTGCTCACTTGTGTGGGCCATTCCTGTCCCAGGTGCCCCCTCACCTGGCTTCTGGCTGGAGCCAGTGCCTGAGATCTCTGCTTTCTGTTGGATTGATGTCTTTGTGTTACTTTCCTCAGCTTAAAACTTGCTTTTAAGACTCAGAGCTCTCTGCCCCTTATCCATGTCTGCCTCTGGGTCAGCTTCTACCCCCCACCCTGTCTCTCACCATCCTGGGCTGCCTCTGGCCTCTGGCCTCCCACTCTATGGTGGTTCTGTGTTAGAGTCCCAGTGTGCCTCATTTGGGAGTGGGAATAGCAACAGAATGGCCCCCCAATTCATCCCTGTGGACTCCTTGATTTACACCCATGAGGTTTACAACTCCCCTCCAAGGCTTCAGCTATGACCCTAGAACCCAACCAACACAGCACCCAGCTCTGCAACTTCTCACTGAAACGGCCACACAGCCTTAAATAAGAGTCGTACTGAAATAAAACAAGTGAAAATCTCTCTCTTCTTTGCTGACTGCAGGAGGCCTTTTTATAGATGACCATATTTAAAAAAAAAAAAAAAGAAAGAAAGGAAGGAAGGAAGGAAGGAAGGAAGACACCAACTGTGAGTTTTTGGTTAGGAAATAGTCTCAGAGTACACTGTGCCCCAAATCAGGTGGCTGTGTGTTTTCTATTCCATGAGATCTTTCCCTCTCAGCTCAACTCTTAAATTAATTTTAAATACTTCACACTAAACACTTCTTACATGAGATAGTGTCTGTTTGGAAAGGGTTCTGGGTTATATCTGGGTTTATTTTTGTAAACCATTTTTTTTATATTGAACTCTACAATGTGCATTGTAATGGTTTTTATAAGCACTCCACATCAAGGGAAACATCTGTAGTCAGAATAATCTGTCTTAAACACCGCGTTCAGCATATCACAACTCTGCTTGGAAATTTTGGGTAGCTTCCTAATCTCTTTTCCTTTCATTTAAGTTTGAGTGTCTGACTTTCCAGGTCTCCTGGCACCTGACCCCACTTGACCTTTTCTTTTCTAGCATGTCTTTTGTCGTCCTTTCTCCACCTTCAGCTCAGAATGTTATAATTAGTGACAAGGACCCCAAAGCCAGAGTTCCTGGTTCAAGTCATGGCTACAAACTGCATGTCTTTGGCAGATTGCCTAATTTGCCTATTTCTTTTTTTCATCTGAGAAATGGGGTAATAATGTGACCTACCTTCTAGGAAGAAGATGGATGAAGGTTGTGATGAAGGTGTGAAAGCCTGCTTTCTAGCACATAGTGAGTGCTCAGTAGGTGTGAGCTATTATTTTACACCCTCTTGTAGGAGTGGAGGGGATTGGTAATTTGGATACCACAGGTGTAGGTATCCTTATATCTGGTTTAACCTGAAATTGGCATATCACTTGGAACATTCTCCCCCCTTTATTTTTGCAGATACAGGATAGATTCAGGTGCCTTTGACCATTTAGAACAGCGGTTCTCAGCCTGTGGGTCACGACCCCTTTGGCGGTTGAATGACCTTTTCACAGGGGTCGCCTAAGACTATCCTGCGTATCAGATATTTACATTATGACTCATAACAGTAGCAACATTACAGTTATGAGGTAGCAATGAAAAAAATTTTATGGTGGGGTCACAACATGAGGAACTGTATTTAAAGGGCCAGAAGGTTGAGAACCACTGATTTAGAATGTACTGACTAAAGAATTTTTCTAAAGGTAGAAAAATCTCTATTCTCAGCCCTAGCATTTGCATATGCACGCAAGGTATTACCTAGAATCCAGAAAGTCAAGTACGTTTTAGGTTTGAATCATTTTTTTTTTCTGTGTTCACCACTGTATCATTGAGACCAGCTTGGGAGGTACAGGTACAGAGTAATTCATCTTTGATGAAGGGTTGGTTTGAATCAGGAGCCTGTAGAAGCAGAATGTTTTAGTGGTTTCTTTTGCTATTTTGGAACTTTCTATTCTGGTTTTCTAGCCCCCTTCCTCCAAAAGAATCCCACAAGCCAACTGACCTCCAGAGCTTGGTTTGAAGCTCATTGGGAACACCAGAAAATGAGACTGCCACAGAGGGCCAGATTTCCACTCTCTCTAGCCCAGTTTTGTGTCATCAATATAGGGGGAAGTATTTTTTTTTAAATATATTTTTATTGATTTAGGAGAGGAAGGGAGAGGGAGAGAGAGATAGAAACATCAACGATGAAGGAGAACCATTGACCGGCTGCCTCCTGCATGTCCCCTACTGGGGATTGAGCCCACAACCTGAGCATGTGCCTTTGACCAGATTCAAACCCAGCACTTTTCAGTCCACAGGCTAATGCTTTATTTACTGAGCCAAACTGGCTAGGGCGGAAGTGTTGGTTTTTAGGAGAACATGTCATCGATCTACCACAATTTACTTTCAGGAAGTCAGAGGCTCACCCTAACAGCTAG